>JANAVB010011005.1:0-97856 GCA_029216955.1 Iris pallida | reverse complement strand
TGAATTTAAGAGTTATTACAATCGTCTCTTAATCATACCCTCAACCTAGACTACGACCATATAAACTTCCTTAAACCCTGCTATCTACCGTTGTGCCTTCTCACCCCTCATAATTCTTAATTTTAAGGACAAAATTCTTTTAAGTTGGGTAGGATGTAAAACCCCTAAATTTCTACTATATTTTTATATATATTAAATTTGGTACTGATTTAAAATTTTTGTATTGTACGTCGTATAGTCGTATTGTACGTCGCGCATGAAATTTTATTTTTCGTAGTTGCTCGACGAGTGCGAATATGTACGAGCGTACATATTTTGAGAAAAATATTTTTTTATTTTTATAGTTTCAAAATAATATATGTAATATTTAATTTAGCTACCAAAATTTCCTAAATTTATGATTTTATTTATGAAAGGCCTTTTATTTGGAATAAATAATATTATTCATGCATACATATATTCATAAATATTTGCTAGTTTAATTTAAATAAAAATATAATTTTCGAGATTTATTATTCAAAAAGATATTTAAAAATATTTATTATTTTGAAATTATTATTATTGGTATTTTGAAAAATATATTTGAAAGTTATGGTGGCCATTTAAATCTTGATTTGATTTTTGGATTTATTTAAATAGTTAAATATTCAAAATTTATTTATCCCATTTGATTTTGAGCTAAAAATTTAAATAGATTTAAATTGGATTTAATTGATTTGATTTTAAACTAAGAGAATTTGATTTGATTTGATTTAAATTAGATTTGGATTTGGATTTGGATTTGGATTGATTGCTTTTAAATTAAATTAGGAAATATCTAAATTGGGTTTAAGGAATCCTAATTCTTATCTAATTGGGAATTCCCACATCCTATAAATAGGCAGGTACTCCTCCATATTATTTTCACCACAAATCATCTTTAAACCATCCTTGTCAAAATTTCTCTTTTTTTCGTCATAAATTCAGCCTCAATTTTCAAAGGTTGTAGCAACTTCGAATGACCATAACTCCCAACTCCGGACTCCTTTTGACCTCCAGTTTTTTTGTTGGAATCGTATTGAGGTATATTTTTGAATGTAAATTTTATTTTCATAAATTCGGAACTTAATTTTCTGGAAAATTTATGGAGTGTCAGTGGTCCGAAATCTGACATGTTTTAGTGTTTTTGAGATTCTAGGAGAACCAGGAATCAGAACCAGGATCCGTTTGAAGTTTCAGAATACTGACAGAAAAATACATATCATATTTTTTCCAACATTTTTCTAGGATATTTTATTTTGGTTTTTATTTTAGAAGTTTGTCACATCGTCTGAGTTATCTTGTGTAGCCCTGTGACTATTCTGTACCCAACGGGATTGTCGGTTTCACCAGCAAGGACCTCAGGCAAGACACCTTGCCATTTATTGTTTAATTATTTTAGCTCATATTTCATGTATTATTTATTTTCTTTATGAAAAATAAACTGTGATACATGGCATAACCTGTTAGAACTTACTGTTCATTTATATTTCCTGCTATGTTATTTTTCTCACATTAAACCTAGATTTAAGGGACCACCTTGTGTGTTGCATTTATTGGCATTGACACGTTATACCACGAAGTTGTGTGTCGCATGTAGAATACGAAAGTGCGTGATTGGCTAGCCACCAGTACGTACAAGCCGTACGATAGGAATAACCGCTAATGAAGATTGCATGCTAGTTTGACTTAGCGGTTATAGTGGTTTGTGTAATCGATACAACACAGTAGGCATTGGGCGGGGAGGACAATTCTTTAGCGTATGGGCTTCGATGCGCTTCCCTTGTGACCCGGACTCTCCGCTGGAGATACGGAGTTGATGACCCATGATTACTGACGGCCACTGACGATTCTGCAGAACGTCATGCTCTTACTGATGGGGCCTATGGTGCCCAAGGGAGGACCATGCCGATCCTATTCAGCCAGGGCCCATGCGTAGGAAGGATTGTTCTTAACTACATATCACTTAGACCGGTTAGGCACCTTTATCCGTTAGGTACGAGTACTTTTGGTTTGGGTACTTGTATCTGATCGTGGCTTAGAACAATAACTTGTCGCGGATTAGTTCGTCACATCTTGTCCTTGTTTGGTTGTAGGTGTGACTTACTACTTCGATGAGAAGGTATTGAACCTTGTTGGGGTCCGGATACCATATTGGATTCATAGCATGGAAAGATACGTCGCCGTGAATTAGTTTACCATCTCCTATCCTTGTTTGGTTGGGGGAATGGTACGCTCGTTTAGTAGGTGCGTATTGGACCATGTTATAATTCGATTTACTTATTTATTTGAGCAATATTTATTCAGTTTATATGGCATGATATTATGTGTCTTGTTACGTCCCTCTGAGGACCTGGTTATCTCTCCAGGTGTGTGTTATTGTCTTTCGCATGTGTTCTAGCTCTAGCCGTGATCATTGCTATTTCTTCGAGGATGATTGCATTTGGATCGTCTTTGCTTCGCTCTCCAAATTCATATCTTTTCTTATGTTTTTTCTTTACTTGTTGGTAGTGGATTTGTCTCCGTCCAACATATTGTATCAAGACAATTCATTATCTTTATATGATTCTTTTATTCATTTATTTTGTGTGGATGAGATTAGTTATGGTTCTATTGCATTTTACAGCTTATGTATTCGTACGAGGTTTTCATATATTGGAGTGTATCGTATGAATACAGCTGGCATGTCTACGTTCCTAGTCCTAAATATTTTGGGACTGGGGCATTACAAGATTGGAATACCATATTGAGAGTGGGGGAATACTTAGAATGAAGGTAGGAAGTCTAGAATGGGAGTTAGAAGCTAAGGTAAAGGGATTTCCTTAGAAAGGGTAATGGGTATGTTAAGATAATGTCCATTTCATAACATCTGAGTTTTATACTTTAAACTATAGTTGTATTTAGATTTTTATGGTTGGTAATGGTTAGGAATAGTGGACTTAGATTAGTTTTGACCTTGGTTGACCACGGTTGACTATTTTGACCAAAAGTTAACTGAAAGTCAACCGTAGCCTAAAATTGACTAGAACTTGACCGAAGTTGACCAGTTGACCCAAAAGTCAACTGTTAGTCAACGTTAGTCAAGTTTGACCTAGAGTTGACCAGAGTTGACCAGTTTTCTAAAAGTCAACTGTAAGTCAACCTTTGTCTTAGATTGACCTAGTTTGACTTTGTTAGGCCTAGTATGACTGAGATTGACTCTGTATAATCTAGTTTGACTTTGTTTGACCTAGTTTGACTTAGTTTGACGTACCTTGACCTAGTTTAACTTAGTATGACTTTATTTCACTTCCAAACCATTATATTGAAACAGTATTCCATCTATAGGTCCTCGAGGCACTATTTTTGGAATCAGTCGACTTATCCATCACATCATAGGCGAGTACATTCTCTGATAACTTTTCCAATTTATGATAATTATTATAATTCATGTAATTAGTGTAGATATACTTGTTCTTGACACATTGGTCACACGGATTGGTATTCATGGATCCCGATATGAGATGTTATTCCTTGTTATCTTGGTATATATTGTGTAAGCCCCTTGTAGTTCTTGTGCAATGTATGGACAACCGATTCTCAAGGAGACTTGCTCCCTTCTCGTACAATTTCGTGTCGTAACGTGTCTTGCTTGGATCCACTCTACCAGTCGGAGGCGGAGAGTTTTAGTATAGAAATGTGGTCAATTCTTGTAATGCCTGTGGTTCGTATTACGTATTCTAGAATACGTGTACGTATTTATTCTGCATTGCATGATTTCCTGGCTTAGCATTTCCTTCTTGGCTTGGTTATTTCTTGGCTTGGTTCGGTTTTCTTTGGTCTATCATAGACCAAGGGTGAACCCCCTACCTACCACCACCATTCATATTTATTAGCCCTCTTCATTCTCTCTCTTCATTTATCATCTTCTTCTTTCTCATTTACTTCCTTACCTACCAGAGAGAGAAGAGAGAGGTCTAGGCAAGTGCAACTTGCTTCTTGGAGGAACTCCGATTTTATTGCTTCATTCTCTTCCTTATAATATTTTAACATACTTTAGAACTTGGCATTTTCACTTTCCATGGCTAGATTCTTGTAGATCTATATTTACTTTATTTTTGGATTTTTGGGTTTTGATCTACATAATCTTGTTATTTCCTAGTTTTAATGGTTCCATGTTGTAGAGAATCTCATTCTACCCCATTTTGACCTATGGAAGTTCGGATTTGGGCTCCGGATGATAGAGTTATGCAGCTTGGAAGCCATGGCTTATGGGGTACTTCTTCTCGGAAATTTGGAGAAGAAGCACAGTTCCGAGCCGCATGATAGCACTTGACCGCATGAATATTCATGCGGCAAGTCAGCTTCGAAACCGCATGCACTATCAACTGGACTTGATCGCATGACAAGTTCATGCGGCAAGTATTTAGTTCGGCCGCATGAGGCTCTTGTACTTCTAGCCGCATGGGGCCCTTCTTTCGAACCGTATATGCACCCTTGCTCCCAGCCGCATAGGCATTGCTCCCCGCTGCCGTATGGGACTTCGCCCATCCCGAGCCGCATGAACTCCAATACTCGCGAGCCGCATAGACCGCAGTCTCCCGCTGTCGTATGAGGACCCGAGTCCTCTCAGCCGCATGACTGACTGATCCCGAGCCGCATAGATCCTGATTCCCTTCAGCTGCATGAGACCCCTCCATTCCTGACCGCATAAGCTCCTGCAGCCGCATGCGTCGCACGCCCGCACTGCCTTGAGACCGACCTTTCCGAGCCACATGAACTCGGATTTCGGGCCGCATGAACCCATATCCATTCAGCCGCATGGGCTGTTGTCTTCCAGCCGCATGTGATCATTCCTGGCCGCATAGGCCTTAGCCGCATGGCTCTTCTATAGCCCTGAATATTGATATTTTATTAGATATTTTACGTCTATTTTATATCCTTACGCCTTTTTTCATGAACTTGATAATCATGGATTTGTTTAATATGTTTGGAAATGATACCTGAGCATGACACGATAGTGACCCGTAGTGGTGCACTCTTGACAAGAAAACCTGACATGACCTGATAGTGGCCCGTCGTGGCGCACTCCTGACAAGAACACTTGACATGATAAACCTGACATGATATATCTGATAAGCTGTTGCGACGGCTACCTGATATGACATGACCTGTATAATAACATGGACACCGTGGGCGATTGTGCTTGTACAAATAAACCAGTCCTGTCTTGCATCATGTCCAGGGAGGGAGCTCCTGAGTACCACGGTCAGGAGTACCTATTGAAATGGACTAAGGTTAATAACTAGATTAACACATTAGTCATGAAGAGATTTCCCAGCTACAGGCAATCCCGTTACCTGGGCGCGCCTGGGATCTGTAGCCTGCCGTCGAGTAGGGCATATTTCCAGCACACTTTCATGTGTTGCACCTTTCAAGCTACTTAAGGGTACATGCGTTTCCTGGACAGTGTACCCACCTGAATTCAACCCCTAATTTCGACCTGGGTAACCTGGATGGACTGCAGGGCTTGTGGCTATGGAAGATTCTCACTGCATCTTGTTAGTAATTAGGCTTGTGACAACCCTAGTTAGTTAAAGTATCAAGCCGTAGTTCTTGCTTGGCCGTGAAGTGATTGTATAGAGTCTAACCTGTCTAGCCTTGTCCTAATCCTGTTCCAGACTACTGCATGACCAGAATGCTTGTATTTATTTTATCGATAAATGGTGAGAATTCCAAGTTCTGTTCAGACGAAGGGTTACAACCCCGGTCCTTGTTTGGTTTACGGGTTGTAACCTGGTTATCTGAATAGTTCCATGGTTATCTCGTCGTATATCATCCTGATGTATTTTCTTTATTTCTAGTTCTTATTTTATTTATATCTTGTGCTGATTGTTGGTTTTAGTTCCTAAGTGAAGCTTCCTTTGTGGCACTTGCTCTTTCTGGGGTCTGACCCAGCTGGTTTTGTATGGCCAGATTTCGAAGCAGCTCCAGAGGATCTACCGACCTTCTAGCCAGATGGTGGCCACTAGACGGAACCCTGGCAACGAGTGGGTTTATTTTTGATCTTCCACTTTATTGTAAAAATATTCTTTTGAGGCGTTTAGCCGACGAGCACCTGTTTAGCTCGATTGTACTTTACTTACTGTTTGCCTACGGGCTGTAACATGATTGACAGATCCTAGGGTTGATCATGTATGACTAAACTCTTGCTAGTCCTCACATTTTGTAACGACTAGCTTTATGATCAGCTGAATATGTAATATTTGGGACGCCTTATTATTGTATATTTAATGATCATACATCTTGTAACATTTACTTACTTGCTTGTGATTGAGACACTAAGCTTGTTCATGACCATAGGAGACTGTTGGCTTGTAGTAAACCCTCATGTATCTAGACAGCCGTGACCGTATAGCGAGATGGAATCCATTTCAATATA
This sequence comes from Iris pallida, assembly GCA_029216955.1. Taxonomy (NCBI): domain Eukaryota; kingdom Viridiplantae; phylum Streptophyta; class Magnoliopsida; order Asparagales; family Iridaceae; genus Iris; species Iris pallida. The sequence goes on along the minus strand of JANAVB010011005.1, from coordinate 91,417 downwards.
CGTAGCTGGCTATGTCTGCCCCCGTTCTCCAGTATTCTGGTTCTGGGGCATGACAATTCCTATTGTGCACCCATTGTGCATCGATTGATTGTGAGTGTTGATCATACACTCCACGTATGATTAGCCAGGTCTGTTACTATTGTGCAAGTTCCTAAGCCGACCATATGTTGTAGATGTTACTCACACACCTAGATAGATGATTCTTGATTCTTGTACATGCCATGATCAGTTTTACTTGCCTTGTTCTAGCTCTAGATTTATAGCTTACCTTGCCATGATACTCACATGTACATTTATGATTTCTTGTATATACTCTCTATTTACAGTCTTGTAGCTTTTATCCTATCTTGTGAACTGTTGTTAGTTAATTGTGCTCGTTCCATCCTGACTGGCTATGTTGATAAAATATTACAGATGACGGTGAGGAGGATTGTTGTACCTACTACGGTCCGGATGACATAGTGGGCATAGACTTGGAGACCTTGGTTCAATAGGGCTTAGCTCCGCCTAACGAGACTTTACCTATTGCTTAGTTAGAATTGTTTTTGGACTGGACTTTGTCTCCAGCTTTCTACTTATGATATCATATTTTAGGATTGTATAACCGTATTATATTGTGATTCTCTTTTTCGTTGTTGAGCTGGATATTGCACTTTGTGGTTTATATCTATCTAGTTTTCGTGCTATGATTCTTCCTTCTATATTGTGATTAAGTTTATCAGTATTTCATATTATATCCTCCGTGCGGAGATGACAGGTTATTATATACTATTTGTAGCTAGCAGACCTGCAGTATTCTATGCCATTTTTACGGAGTAGGCTGGACGCTGTTACGCACTTGTGCCCCTACCTAGGGTACAGGTCGTGACAATGAGTGCCAGTTCCTTCAAGCTCCTATCTTTCTATCGAAGGTAAGGCGGCTTCAGGCAGCTGTCGAGTCTCCCGCTGAGTTCGAGCATTCCGGGTCTGATGCTCAGTCTGATGCACCTGCTCTTGGACAACCTGCTCCCGCACCTCCTGCTACTCTCGAGTCTATCCAGACCATGCTTCACGATCGTTTCATGTTGGAGGGCGACCGCTGGACCTAGCTCGACTATCGTACCACTTTGCAGATTAGTGCCATCAGTAACTCATTGTATGACATCCGGTACACCATGTCTCGGCATCACTCTATGCCCCTTCCTATGGAGCGGGATCCATCTCGCGACGGTTACCGTATGGATGACCCTTGGGTCATGCGATATCTGGATCCGGATGCAGCTTTCATGGATCCTCGTCGTTCTGATATTGATCCATCTGACGCCGCTGGACCATCCTGCGATCCATAATGGATGTGGTTCCGTACCTGCTGCTGTTGATGATGATCTTATTTAGTTTTATGCATTATGGACTTATGATTATGTAGTTTGATTTTCTTGTATGAGCATATTTTTTGTGGATCTTTAGATTTTATCTGCAGTTATTATATCATTATTAATGTGTGCTTGCCAGTTAATCTTTTATACAGTCTTTTTCCTGTCTGTGTTTGATATTCATATTTGCTATTCATATTTTATATATGCCAAAAAGGGGAAGATCTATTTGATATTCATATTTCTATCATATTGTGTGATATCTATGTTTTGGAAGAGATTATGTATATCAGGATAAGGCACATTGATTTACAGAAAAACTATGTTTATGGGGGAGCTACTATTACGGGGGAGCTACTGCGCTACTGCATTCTATGCATGTCTACTCCTTTCAACTTGTGTCCAGGTATGAACATTGAATATACAAATATCATTTTTGTCAATTATCAATATGGAGGATTTTGTTGACCCAAATCACAGTCAACCAAGTATTAACGATTTGACAATATGATACTTGTCATAATTCAATTTGACACAACAAGACAGAACTCAGTGCTTGACGGACGTCGTCTCTCTCGTGCAGCGTACTCGTCTCGGAGTCTATAATATTTTTACATTTGTTGAGTCTAGCTAAATGTAAACTGAGTAGCACTGGGTATTCTTGGCTTAACCCTTATTCCCAAAACAAAACCCAAAAGATCCACCAAGCCAAACAAGCCCACAAAAGCCCATTTGAACATTCTATCCTATGAAGACAGAATTTGGGCCAAACTCTGCCTCCACACAGAGTTCGGGCCGAACTCTATCCCCTAAATTACAGGATCCTAATTTCTAGGGTTTGCTGTATGCTAGTTGTCCAACGGCCAAAAATTTGAATTCTTGACACAAAATTCTGGCCAAATTTTGCCTATCCCAACTAGTATAAATAGGCATTGAATTCTCTCATTTTCAATCATCCAATTATCTTCTCTTCTCTTCTCTATAAGCCTCATACAAGCCTTAACCTTCTCATCTACTAGCCACAAGCTTTCTAAGCCTAAAATTGCTCAGTGTTATTCAGTTAGGAGTTTGTGCAAGAGTCAAGAAAGTCGCTTGAAAAATTCCACGCATCGCCACAGCGATCTTTGTAAGAAGTTGACATGCTCTTCTGAAGAAAAGGCACGGGATGTAACTATTATTTCACAAATAGTGGATTTAATCCTGAGCTAGAGTTCTCATGCCTAAACTAGTCCTCCGCGAGGGAAACCATGTTAAAAATGACTGTGTTTGTGCATGCTCTCTTGATCTTTTTATTTTTGCATTTACTACTCTGATTATTTACTATTGGTGAAAAGAGTTTAATTTTTATTTGGATATTTTTGTTATAAACTCTATTCACCCCCCTCTAGAGTTGCCTACCTGTTCTTCACAGCATGCACGGGTTTTTAAACCCAAGCATCAGTTGAATTTGACGTCTTCAGTCACAACGTCCCCACTTTTTCGTGACCCGAAAGCTGCCTTGTCTGACCCGAATTGGAAAGCGGCCATGCTAGATGAATTTAATGCTCTTATTAAAAACAAGACGTGGGAGCTAGTACCCCATCCATCTGATGTTAATATCATTCGTTCTATGTGGATTTTTTTCATAAAAGGAAATCTGATGGTGCTTTTGAGCGGCACAAAGCCCATCTTCTTGGTGATGGCAGGTCTCAACAGGTTGGTATGGATTGTGATGAAACTTTTATCCCAGTGGTGAAGCTAGCAACTATTCTGATAGTTCTCATTACAGCTCTGTCTAAATCATAGTCCATTCATCAGCTGGATGTCAAAAATGCATTCTTGCACGGTCAGCTTCATGAAACCATTTATATGCATCAGCACATGGGATTCAGGGATCTAGTTCATCCGAATTATGTGTGCTTGTTGAAGAAATCACTTTATGGTCTGAAACAGGCCCCTCGTGCCTGGTATCAACGGTTTGCTTATTTTGTTTGCAACATTGGTTTCTCACATAGTAAATCCGATCATTCACTATTTATTATCGCAAGGAAAATGACATGGCATATATTCTTCTTTATGTTGACGACATCATTCTCACTGCCTCATCTAATGTCCTTCGTCAATCTAATATGTCACTCCTTGCTTCTGAATTTGCTATGAAGGATTTGGGTCCTCTGAGCTATTTTTTGGGCATTCAGTTACGAGACATGCATGTGGGTTATTTCTTTGTCAACGTAAGTATGCAGAGGAGATCACTAAACGAGTTGGCATGACCTCTTGTAAGCATGCACCCACACCAGTGGATACTAAGTCTAAACTTAGTGTCTTTTCAGGTTCTCCTTATGCAGACCCCACACATTATCGCAGCTTAGCTGGAGCATTACAGTCACTACACCAAAAAAGGCATTTAGGAACAGTTTTTATATATTCCTAATATTTTTATGAACATATCATAACTGTTCCTAAAAGTAGCATTGCAATATTTGGAACAGTTATAAAACGTCCCTAAATTTAGTTTGGAACGGATATCAAGCGTTCCTAAAATTAGATTTTGGAACGTATATAATGTGTTCATAAATTATTTTTGGAACACCCTTGAAACGTTTCTAAATGTCACTTTGAAACACTTTACACCCATTCCTAAATGTAATTTGCAACACTTTTGCATTGTTCATGTGGCTAACTTTGAAACACTTTATTAATGTTCCTATGTTTTTTTTAAATTCCAATCATTTAATTTTTCATTTGAATCACAAATCTGATTATTCTAAAATTGACCATTGAAACACATAATAAACACTACAATATTTTTTTGCACATTCCATGAATCAACATCTAAGAACTCCATCAAATTAACTAAACTGTCAACTTAATATAAAGATTATTACACTTTTTGTGTCATATAAAGATTTTAGTCACATCATCTTAACATGTATCGTCAAAATTACAATATAAATGCCATCTTATAACACTCAATGAAATTTAATAAATGTCATGAACATTATTCGTAGCACATTTTACGTATCATGTAGACTGAGTTCAACGACAAATTTTAAATGCCTTCAAAACATCATCAATATATATAACCAAAATCAACCATGATCACAATAATTAACCAAAAGTAATATATTAAAAAACTTCAACCATACAAAATGTTAATAAAAAGTTACAAGAACATAGTATTCAACTTGTTTGAGACTAACAAAGTCAATTACATAATATGCGAAGGTTCTACTAATACTACTTCTTAGCATCCTCATCTGAATTAGGATTATGCCTTGAGAACCACATTAAATGGGCAAAAGTAGTTTTCTGTCACGAGGAACCTAGAAAAACAAAGAAAGGTTCAACTTATTAGTCGTTAGATGAAATTTCCAAGGAATCAGTAATCTAATCAAATACGACCAACAACATAAACCAAAGGGCATATCATCCCCTCGTTTCGCTTCCAAGGAAAACTATTAACATGTAGAGAATGAAACCTCATTTACAAATGACACTGCCCTTTTGAATGCATATCACAAGCCTGGCCTTTGAACATGAATGTCTGTAATTTGTTAATGCTGTGATCAAAAGTGTTACATTTTTAAGATATCTTTGAAACTTTTAAAACTCTATCATCTATCTGCAGAAGTAAAATCTAAATACATTACACAATCAATATTAGCTAAATACCACTTGTGAACCCTGCAGTTTTATATTGCTTCCAAATATTGGCAATAAAGATTTCACATGACGACCAAAAAGTTCTAAATACCACTTGAATTATGAGCTCTAATCGCTCAATTCCACCCCCAATTCAGAAGTGCGTGAATTGAATAAAAGTGAAGGAGATGAAAACTTGAATTTTGAATCCCCCCACATGAACTCTCACACACATGAATGTCATAAAAGTAAAGGAGATGAAAACCTAAATTTGAATGCCTCCATATGAACTCTCACACATACAAAGGGCATATTTCACTAACCAACTTGATTTTTGTCTACAATCAGCGGTGAACTGGTCATTTTACATGTCATGAATTCGGAGTGAAACACTACAAGAAGAAAATGTGTTGAGTTGGAGTTTTCCTACTTGTGTAGCAGTAACAAATTAATATCTCAATCACGATGCAACGGCTCCTCACAAACACGAAGCCGAAAACAACAAATAAGGTTATTGAATATGAATCTATTGCTAATAAAAATAGCATAAAGTAGAGGCCCTGGTATATGGTCTGTACATATAGTTGCTATCAAGTTAGGATCATGTGGGCACTACCAAGAACATAAAAGCAGAAACATGAGAATGATAGCTCTACTGATGCTTTGTATCATTTGATGCCTCCCTTGTTGAAAAAGAAAGGCTAACCAGGAAACATAAGGTGTACCAGAAATTCTAAACCATATAGATATGAGAACTCTACAGTTACAACTGTTAACAAATATTTGATTTATGAGGTAATGCTTCAAAGCCATTCCAACTCTCCTTGGCATATATTAAGGTAGGAACATAGCTGATGTTGCACTTTCAGTTCTGCGATACTGAATCTCGTTCCACCGTAAGCTAAAGCTTACAAAATGCAATGTAATTTTAACAACTCAATTCTGGCCTCATGGCTTGTGAACCTTGAAGCCAAATACCCTAGGAATGTATCATTGTGATGCCTTCTGCGGTTTGAGGTGCCCATATGTCATCAAAAACAGATGAGAAAATATGGTGCCAAAGTAAGCTCCATCAAGGTCTACACAATGTCAAAAAAACTTTCCAGGAGAAGATAGAGACGAATACATATAATTTTGAGCATATATCCCTAAATGCAGAAAGAAAACACAAGGTGGAAGATGTTGGTTCGAGTCTGAGGTTTTTTGGTTTGTTTTCTATTAGCTTAGAGATCAATAGTCTTGATTCTCATTTCTCACAATCAGACAACGTTAGGCTCGTGATCAAATCAATCATGAAGGATGCTTCATAATATCATGTACCAAAGCATTGTAGGCCTTTGTTCAATAAAAACCAGTAATAGCCCAAGTTACAGCTGAGAACCGTATCCTAGAAATACCAAGCCTTGTATGTGTAAGACAAAACGAAAGCTTTCAATTTTCTTTGACAGCTAATAGATGTGTTCGCCAAAACAAAAGCACATCTATTCAGATGTTACTTTCATGACTACCATATTATTCATATTCATTATATGATTCTTTTGTCACACTCATGACTTGACACACATGACATTTTACCTAAAAGATTGTTGGCACATCTGGTCATATGTTCAAACCTGATTTTAATAATTGAATAAACTCTGTCTGGATATACAAAGCTAGTCGGGACATCTCGGACTCTTGAACATGATCAAGAATAGCTATCCACTGAATTCAATATCGAAGATCTGTTTGCCTACTCGAGTCTGTAATTCCTTATGCAATGTATTTTCATTTTATTTGAGTCTAGGAATTTGTTGTACACCGAGTCGTACTAGAAAATAGGCTTCCCTCAAATAAGTTCAAAATGTTTTTAAAATGACCTCTCAAAAAGGTTTACAAAAAGGTTTTCAAAAAGGTTTTCAAAAATCACCAAAAAGCTTTTTTCAAAACCCTAACTAAACCCTGACTTAACCCTGACAGAACTCAGACCGAGTTCGACCAGAGTTCGGCCAGAGTTCGGTTAGTGGCCATTGTGATTTTGAATCCTTGGAACTTGGTCCTCCTGCAGTTGCAGATTTGACCGAGATTTGCTCATAGAGTTCTGCCCGAATTCTGCCCGAATTCTGTCAGAAGTCTGTCTTTGAAAGTCCTATAAATAGAGAAGGATTCGATTATTTCAATTCACTCATTCACTTTCAATCTTCTCTCTATCTAAAGCTTTCAGTCTTTCAAAGAGTTTTCTAGAGCTTTCAATTTCAGATCCCAAGCCAATTATAATCCTCTAGTCGATTTGCCAGTGCGGTACGGTCTAGAAGTTTCTGAGAGATTGTAATCAGAAGGCTTGATTGAAGAATACCTCTTCACATTTGAAGTTGGACGAGTTCTTCGTTTCAAAGCTCGTGTTGTAGAAGTTGCAAGGACTTCGTAAGAAAACTTGCAATTTTTCCAATAGTGGATTCAACTGGTAGCAAGAGTTCTACCGACTGGATTAGTCCTCAACAGAGGGATACCAGTATACATCGCTGTCTTTGTATTTGCTCTCTTAACTCTGTCTTTACTTTATTTCAGTTGTGATTAATATTCTGTGATTGTGCTGCTAACATTTTTTAATTAGCATTATTCCGCTGCCAACTCTATTCACCCCCCTCTAGAGTATTACGCTTTACTATTTTGTTCCTACAATTGGTATCAGAGCGGGTGTTACAGGTAAAACAAAGGTAACAGTACAATTATTTTTATTTTAATTAACTGTTATATAGATCACAGCACAACACATGGCAACTATGAAATTCACAAGTGAAGGCCAGGCCACAAACAGACCCCCACTGTTTGATGGTACGAACTATATCTATTGGAAAACACGGATGAGTTTCTTCTTGAAATCACTTGACTTTGATTTATGGTCCATTGTTCTTGATGGCTATCAAAAGCCACCTCGTACAAATGTTGATGGAGTTTTAGTTGAAAAACCCCACAACAGATATACAGAGAAAGAAAAAAAAAAGGGCCAATCTTGACGCACGTGCCATTAATGCTCTCTTTTGTGCGTTAGACGGAACTGAATTTAACAGGGTGTCTATCTGCACAATGGCTAATGAAGTGTGGAAGTTACTTGAAGTCACACATGAAGGCACGACTCAAGTCAAAGAATCTAAAGTCAGCAGACTTACTCAAGAGTACGAGGCGTTCAAGATGAAGCCCAACGAAACAGTTACACAAATGTTCGAGAGATTTCTGGATATTGTAAATCCTTTGTCCTCCTTAGGCAAAGATTACAGTAACCATGAAAAGATTCGCAAACTCCTGCGAGCACTTACCAAGAACTGGATTCCGAAGGCTACTGCAGTCATTGAAGGGAACGACCTCACAACTATGTCCCTCGAAGTACTCATGGGTAAGCTACTCACTCATGAACTGGAGCTACAAGATTTTGAAGAGCCTGCACCAAAGGAGAAGACGATCGCTCACTCAGCACAAAAAAGCTGTTGAAGGTGACTCAGACAGCAGTGGATCTGACGCTGAAGATCAAGCACTCCTAGCAAGAAAGTTCAAAAGATTTATGAGACATGAGAAAAGAGTCAAAGAGAACAACAACAACAACTGGTATCAAGAAGATGATGTTTGCTATGGTTGCAAGAAGAAGGGACACATGAAGAAGGATTGTCCCACAAACTCATCATCAAGCAAAAAGAGTAACAGGTATGAAAAAGGGAACCTGAAGAAATCAACATCTAGGAGATATGCCAATACCAGCATATGGCATGAAAGTGAAGCCAGCGACTCAGAAGACGAACAATCAGAAGACGCTACAAACGTATGCTTTATGGCATCCGATCAGGTACCTACTGAACTTGTAGTTGATACTTATGATGACTTCACCTTCGAACAATTAGGAGATGCCTTCAGTGAACTGATGACTGATTACAGGAAACTGCGTAGCAAGTATCAGACCGCTAAGAAGGTACTTAAAGAGTACAAAGGTGAAATAGGTAGACTTACCGACCTACTAGCTGAGGTTAGAAATAATGTTAGTGAGTCTGGTGAGCTTTCTTCAACAAAGCTCTTATTACACGAGACTACCAAGTCATCTGAAGAGAAAGACAAAATTATTGACCAACTCAAGGAAGAACTTTCTATAGAGAAGAAAAGTCTTCAGTGTGCACAAATCAGAATGGAATCACTCACTTTTGATTATACTAAGTTGTATGACACTTCCAAAAGATTGGAAATTAGGTTAGGAAAACAGCCTGAGTCTGCTGCTTCCTTCCCTAACACGTGTCACTTACCGAAAAATCGGAACATTCCCAAGCCAAACACTGTCAGACCTACCCATATAAAACCTTTACCCCAAAAGGTTAAGCCCAAACAAGATTATAGGTATGCTTTCTTCTATACTAGAAAACCTAAACCTACCAACCATACACACCACTCAGCTTTCAACACTCGACATACACAATGTCATTATTGTGGCCTCATTGGTCATATTTCATCTGCATATAGAATGAGAAAGCTTGTTGATTTAAATGTTTATGCTTGGATACCTAAAGCTAACAATTCAGGACCCTACAAGAAATGGGTACCAAAAGTTTCATCTACAAACTGTTTTGTAGGTGGAACACCCTTCACATGCTAGAAGCAAATGGATCCTCGACAGCGGTTGCTCACGGCATATGACCGGTGATGCTACCCTATTTGCAACACTGTCGAAAAAAAGAAGGAAGGCTATGTCTCCTTCGGTAGTAACTTGAAAGGGTATATTATTGGTATCGGTGATGTTGGTAAGTCTCCCTATCCTGTGATTAAGGATGTCTGTCTGGTTACCGAGTTGAAACATAATCTATTCAGCATAAGTCATCTAGCTGATCATGGTTATGGCATCAACTTTGGCAAAGACAAATGTACTATAGTTGATAGCTCAACTGGTAGTACTATCTTTGAAGGTATCAGGGAAGACAATATATATGTTTTCTATTTGTTAGAAGAAACTAACATTTCAGGTAGATGCTTAATGGCCAAAAGTGATGAGAGTCATTTGTGGCATATGAGACTCGGTCACGCTAATATGGATACGATCTCAAGATTATCCACAAAGAAGCTAGTACGCAGTTTATCGGACATTTCATGGACTCGGTATGCAGCCAATGTGAAAAGAACAAAGCTACCAAATCCACATTCAAGTCAGTAAACGCAGTATGTACTACTAGACCTCTACAATTGCTTCATATGGACTTACTTGGTCCTAGCAGAGTTGCTAGCCTCGGAGGTAAACTTTATGCTTTCGTAATTGTAGATGATTTCTCTAGATACACGTGGGTATATTTCTTGACACGCAAGAATGATGCATTATTCAAATTTGTCGCCTTTTGCAAGAAAGCACAGAATGAAAAAGGTTACATGATCACTCGCATAAGAAGCGATCATGGAGGCGAATTCGAGAATGCTGATTTTGAGCAATTTTGTGACACACACAGTTTTGTACACGAGTTCTCATGCCCTAGGACTCCACAACAAAATGGAGTTGTGGAACGTAAGAACAAAACTCTAACCGAAATGGCCAGAGTGATGTTAAATCAGTTTAGTCTACCCAAATATTTCTGGGCTGAAGCTGTCAATACAGCTTGCTTTGTACTCAATAGAGTTCTAATTCGACCCAAATCGAAGAAGACTCCATTTGAGTTATGGTTTGATAGAATTCCATCTGTTTCATACTTTAGAATATTTGGCTGTAAGTGTTTTATTCTTAATACAAAAGACAATTTGGGAAAATTTGATGAAAAGGCCGATGAAGGTATATTTTTAGGTTATGCGGCCAAGAGCAAAGGATACAGAGTCTTCAACAAAAGAACCATGATCATCGAAGAGTCAATCAACGTCACCTTTGATGACCTAAATCAGATGACGATCGATGACAATGATGAAGATCCAACTGTACCAAGCTCAACATCAGCTGATCCTCAACAAAGCTCTGCACTACCTGAACCTCCTAGAGAAGATCCAGGAACCAGCTACCTTAAGAATTTACCGAAAAGGTTGAAATTTACAGCTGATCATCCAAAAGATTTGGTAATTGGTGATATTACCAAAGGAGTAAGTACCCGTACATCCAGTAGAGATATTGTTTCTAGTGTTGCATTTATTTCACAGCTAGAACCTAAAACTATTGATGAAGCATGTAGTGATAGCTTTTGGATAGATGCTATGCAAGAGGAATTAAACCAATTTGAATGGAATCAAGTTTGGGAACTTGTTCCTAGGCCCATTGATCATCCGGTCATTGGCACCCGTTGGATATTCCAAAATAAACTAAATGAGAATGGTTTAGTGACTCGTAATAAGGCTCGACTCGTTGCTCAAGGATACAATCAAGAAGAAGGTATCGACTACGATGAGACTTATGCTCCAATTGCGAGATTAGAATCCATTCGCATGTTATGTACATTTGCATGTTTTCATGATTTTAAACTATTTCAAATGGATGTCAAGAGTACTTTTTTAAATGGTTTTATAAAAGAAAAAGTTTTTGTAGCACAACCTCCAGGTTTTACGGATTTCAAAAACCCTGATCATGTTTTCAAGTTGAAGAAAGCCTTATACGGTTTAAAACAAGCCCCTCGTGCTTGGTATGATCGTTTAAGCTCTTTTCTACTTGACAACGGTTTTTCAAAAGGCAAGGTTGACACTACACTATTTATTAAGTCTTTTAATAGCAAACTTCTTTTAATTCAGATCTATGTTGATGATATTATATTTGGATCTGCTGATGAATCTCTGTGTCAAGAATTTTCTAAGTGTATGCAGAATGAGTTTGAGATGAGCATGATGGGAGAGCTGAAATTCTTTCTCGGATTGCAAATCAAACAAACTGATAATGGGACATTTATAAATCAAGCCAAGTATACAAAAGACCTGCTAAAGAAGTTTGATCTGGACAATGTCAAACCTATTGGCACTCCAATGGCAACTTCAACAAAGCTTGATTCAGATGAACAAGGCAAGCCAGTCGACACACGTAAGTATCGAGGTATGATTGGTAGTTTACTTTATTTAACTGCTAGTCGTCCAGATATAATGTTTAGTGTTTGCCTGTGTGCACGTTTTCAAGCTAACCCAAAGGAATCACATCTGTCCGCAGTTAAGCGTATCTTTCGATACCTTAAGGGCACTTCTTCTGTTGGCTTGTGGTATACCAAATCTAAGTCCTTTGACCTTATTGGTTATTCGGATGCAGATTTTGCTGGATACAAAGTTGATAGAAAAAGTACCAGTGGTGCATGTCATTTCTTAGGCAAGGCTTTAGTCTTATGGTTTAGTAAAAAGCAAAATTTTGTAGCCCTATCAACAACAGAGGCTGAGTACATCACCGCAGGACGTTGTTGTGCTCAAATTTTGTGGATGAAACAAACCCTAGAAGACTATGATTTATTTTACACACATATTCCCATTTTCTGTGATAACACGAGCACTATTAATTTGACTAAGAATCCAGTATGTCACTCTCGTACTAAACATATCGAGATTAGACATCACTTTCTTACAGATCATCATCAAAATGGAGATATAAACCTTGTGTACATAGATACAGAAAATCAACTAGCTGACATCTTCACTAAACCTCTAGCGGAAGATCGTTTCAATTATTTACGTCGAGAATTAGGAATTTTGGACGTCAATAATATTAATTAATTTTGTTTTATGATTATATATCATTACGCAAAAACTGTGTTAGAGACAAGCTAATAAAGAGTCTGTCTGTCACCACAACTACGGTTGAAGCGAAGCGGTACTTAAGAGTTCCCCGGTGAACCTCCGCCAGCTGGGACAGTACTCCTACAGCTAATCTGAAACAGTCACTGTGTAACGACATTTAATCTATAAAATAATATTAATTATATTAATTGAAGTTGAAGTGACTAATCTTTGAATTAAATTTTTGAAATGAGACAATGAAAAAGAATGGCTAAAATCAACTTTATAGAACCCTAGGCAAATTCGGCCAGAGCTCTGACCGAATTCGGCCCGAGTTCGGTTGAGGGTATCTGGTTATATATATAGAACCCGAGCAGCCCTTCTTCTTCATTGCTTCCAAACTATTCACACAACAGCAACAGCAGCCGCGAAGGAGCCCCGAACCCTAGCTTTTCACCACCCACTTTCTTCCAATCCAAGTGGTGAAATCCATCCAAAATTTGGATTCGTGCGGAGTTTGCCGTTCTCTTCAACATACTTTGATCTCGGGAGGTATAACCCCATCTTTCTCCACTTTTCTATTAGTGCATTTTTATTTTCAATTTGCACAAATGGCACCCAAATTTAATCCTTCCAAGAGGAAGAAGACGAACCCTAGTGAGGAAGGGTCATCTTCGCATCCGCATACAGATTCCCTCTTCTCGTCGGTCCAAACGAACGACGGTGCGTTCGACGGGTTTTTCTTTTAAACCCTAGACCAAGCCCTACTGTGGTATGGAGACTTCTCCATGAGATCCATATGCACAGGCGCTCCAGTGAAATGGACTGTATTTCCTGATCATCATCATTTATTTGAGGCATTAGGGTTACATCTTTTTGTTAAAATCTGCTTCCCTATAGCAACTAATGCCATTAGATTATTTTATTACAATCTCATATGAAACAATTTTGATGTGAGCACTCGTGTTGGAGGTATTGATATCAATTTCAATGATGACCTCTTAGCGGAGATCCTTGGTATCCCTAACGAAGGTGAACCTCTAGTAGACATCACTGAATTTGATTTTTTCGAAGGCACGACACTCACCAGTTCAAAGCGGAACTCTGTGTACCTGATAGAGTACGCTCTGGAAAGTTCAAGGCTAACAACCTGAACTTGTTTAACTATGAATTGCATCGCATCATCTATTCCACTATTCTTCCAAAATCCACTTCAAAGGATGATGTGACTTCTCTTGAGCTGTCCGCCATGTACCACATTCTTAAGGGGATTCCATTTTCTGCCCCTAAGACCATGATTCAGATGATGGATCGTTGTCGTGCAAGAGATAGAAATCTCTCTTACGCGATGATTCTCCCACGCATCTTTCAGCGCTTCGATATCGATCTGTCGAGTTGTACTCAGGACCCTGAGTCCAAGTTTCTTCAGTTATCTCGTCGTAGCATGACTGCTTCAGCTCCACCTCCTGCTCCTCCGACTGCACCTCCTCTACCACCTCATCAGTATGCCATGACATTTGAGGGCATATATCAGCATTTATCTACTTTGCACGTCTCGATGACGGACATGGCTCACGAGCGTGAGTTCCGCGACGTCACCCGCTAGCAGGCGCTTGCAAACTCCTTAGCTGATCTTCGTTTCGCCCAGACTTGTCATTCAGCCGGTTCCATCCCTAGAGATCCAGCTTTCTCCGGTTACCGTTGTGAGGATAAGGCTATTCATGCCTACTTCCAGCCCTGTAATGCCTATGATTGGTACCGTCCTGACCGTGCTCCATATCGTGATTATGTTGGTGAGTTCTATGCTGGCGCCCCTCCACATCCTTCTGGCGCTGGTACCTCTGGAGCTGGTACTTCAGGACATACTGATAGAGCTGCTGATGATGATGATGAGGATGATGATGAGGAGATGTGATTATATGATTTTGAGAGATATTTTATTGTGCACTTGGAAATGCTCTGACATTCCAAGTTATTATCAGTACTTTTATTTAGCACTTTTTAGTATGCTTCAGTACTCTTTTCTTTCATGGACATGTTGATTATGCCTTAGTTTATGGCATTAAGTTTATTTCAGCACTTTGTTTCATTTCCAGTTTATGCTAGCACTATTTCTTATATTGCTTCATTCTTATAACTGCCTGTGAAATTACATGCCTGTGATAATTTTATACATGCCTGCGATATTTTCTCTAGTCTTATGCCTTATTTTTATAATTTTTTTCTCACTATTTGTTACTTATGCATTTGATTGCGGGGGAGCTTAATCTTTTGCAATTATTTTGCTAAGTGACAAAGGGGGAGAAAATTAAAGATCTAACATTTTTTTTTGCGATAATACAGGATATGAATAATTCTACTTCTTTTTTGATATTTTGAACAAGCTTAATGTTATATCATTCATAGTTTGTCAATTATCAAAATGGGGGAGATTATTGGCCCATCTGGTCATATGTTCAAACCTGATTTTAATAATTGAATAAACTCTGTCTGGATACAAAGCTAGTCGGGACATCTCGGACTCTTGAACATGATCAAGAATGGCTATCCACTGAATTCAAGACCGAAGATCTGTTTGCCTACTCGAGTCTGTAATTCCTTATGCAATGTATTTTCATTTTATTTGAGTCTAGGAATTTGTTGTACACCGAGTTGTACTGGCAAATAGGCTTCCCTCAAATAAGTTCAAAATGTTTTAAAAATGACCTCTCAAAAAGGTTTACAAAAAAGTTTTCAAAAAGGTTTTCAAAAATCACCAAAAAGCTTTTTTCAAAACCCTAACTAAACCCTGACTTAATGGTGCTCTAGTGTCATGAGGCTCACACTATTAATGCAAGTTCTAGGGAGGGTCAACATTTACACAACCTATCGAGTTTCTACGGAAAGGTAGTTTTCGTGGCTCAAACATCCTCAGGGAAGCAAGTGTCATGCCTTACAATCATGCAAAGTGATACCCCTACAATTAGAATCTCTACTTTACAGATATAGTAGTGGCAATATAGGAAGGTCGTATAAATAGAGAGATCCATTACGGCAATGCTTATATCTCAACAAATTTACTTCTTGCTGGTGTTGGCAGAATATGTAAAGTAATTTCATAATCATCCTCTTATACATTCTTTTTGTTATACTTATTGTTATTTTTTTTTGCAACTTATTCCTTAAACTGATGCATATGCATCGTCTTAATAACAATCCCTGTAGGAGTAGAAGACTAAGAGTTTGATGAACATAACCCATATATATTTTATGGATAATCTACATTGTCTCTCATTCAGAATGAAGGCAATAGTAAATACTAGTTATAAACATGCAATTGTACAGTGTATTTACATGGCAAGATCCTGTAACATGTCTATAATCGATATTGCATCAACAGTTTATCATGAGAAGACAGGAGAGAAAAATGTTGTGTGATTGGTTTTGACATGAGAGATCTTGGAATGAAGGTGCGACTATGGTTGTTAAGGTGTTTAGATGTGTTAGATGGTGCTTGAGAATACACAAGCGGTTGACTTTTGTGGTAATAGACAATCATAAGTCACAAATGCATTGACTTTGTAGTTCAGATCGGCATGTCCATCAGATATTTTTCATGAAATTCATAAATCAGAGAATTATATGGAGAGAGAATTTGAAGAAACACCGTAGCATCAGGGACACTGCATAATTTTTGTTGTAGTTATAAAAGGCGCACAGGGCATCTAAAAGGTTCATCATGGGCGTATCAGTGATACAATCGATGCATCTAAGCGAAACTTAAGAGATACAATCATTTTCATTTAAATATGTAACTGACCTTATCAGAGCATGGTATGATATTTTTTAAGGCTTTAATTGCTCCATATATCCTTGTTCATCGGAGCTGCAAATGATGAATCTAAGTAAACTTATCAAGAAATAAGAGATCTACAAGTAATATAGGAATAACATTTTTCACAACAATAAGAGGTAGAGCCACAAAGCTTATATGCAATTAGAATCTGTTTCACGACTATCAAACATATAAGATTCATCATGGGAACGCCCACAGTTAATCTGTGCACAACTCACAACTTTTCAGGAGAGAATAATTCAGTTTGGAGCACATTTTGTACCCTATCGTTTGGTCGATATCGTTCCCTAGTCCCTCTTGAGTGAAGTTCAGTAGCATCATTGATCTCTCTATTTGACTTTTCCTTTAAAGAAGCAAGACGGTTAGATCAAGTCATTCATTCTCAATTTTTACATGAAGTAATGTATGGATGAAACCAAGAGCACAACTACTTACCAAGAAATACTTGACTTTTATCTCTTGGTATTCCAGCATATGCCATTTAGATATCCTACAAAAAAATTGTACGCTGACTAAAGGAATTAGAATGAGTCTTTTTGGACTTTATTTTTTAATTGGATTTACATACATTAAATAGTATTAAAAAATTTGGTATTCTCTAAAATTTTGGGCATGAGACATCCGGCTTATGGAACTCATATCAACGGTAGAAACCTTAAATGCTAATGGTGATGACATCTTGGAATTGGTGAAGGGGATATAATTAATCCCACTTCTTGGTCATTAATTCTTTCCTCTTTAGCTTATTCTAATCTTGATCTCTTTCCATTCTCTCTGTTCTTCGATCTTAAGGCGGCTTTAGGAGTTGTGTTAATCAAGCTCTCTTCCCATTCTGATCTTAAGGCTGCATTAGAGCATCATTAGTAGGGCTCATCTCATTTTCTATATTCTAGATTTAGAATGTAGTAGCTCATTTTGTAGAATAGTAAATCTCATTCTCAATTTCAATTTTTACAATTTCGGTCCAATTTCATCCGTAGGTGCTAAGGGTCGGGCCTCCAAATTTCTAGATTCTAGAGTGTAAAAACTCGTTTTGTAGAATAGTAAGTCCCAATTTGAAGCCCAACTTTCTATATTTTATATTTTATATTATTTGTTTCTACTCAATTTTTGACCACACAATCTTTGGACCGGAGCTCACTTTATCATTTCTTATTATTTTCGTATAAATCCAACCCATTCTACGTTTTTATTTTAATTTTGGGCCCAATTGCATTTGAGAGTCCCAATAATGATGCTCTTAGGAGTCTTGTCAAAGAGGGAGTCATAAGTGGAGGATCGAGGAGGGGATATATTTCTATAGACATGTTTTGGATATGTTATGCAACACAAGTAGCATAATATCTATTATTAAAAGAAATTTTTGACTTTGATCCCACTTATTAATACAAATTTATATTTATATCTAACTTTTTAATTTTATTAGACCTATATTCCATTTGTTGTCATAAAAAATATTTATTTTGTTATGAAAAATATTCGTTTTGTCATGAAAAATATTTAATGTAAGTCTTAAAATTAAAAAAAATGGAATATGAGTACAAATTTATATTAGTAAATGGGATAAAAGTAAAAAAAAATATTATTCAACAGAGCACCAGAAAATACAGTCAATGTCGGCAGTATGGCAAAAGCTTAGAGTTGATACAGAAATTTAGGTGTAGATGTTGGGATGGTAATGTTTTCCTGATTGACTATTACAGTAAGGCCTCCTAGTGAACTGTCTACAATGTGGTTATTTTATACATTTTAAAGCCAAAACTCGAATTGGATATAAGAAATTTGCTTTGTATTAAAAAAAAAACTAATTGCTATATACCGTTTAGTACGTAGAAACACTTCTGAGTGATTTTTTTTTTACTAAACAATGTTTTGGGATTTTTTTTTTTGGGGGGAGGTGGTTGTAGAATAGAAATAGTTTTTTTCAAGTCAGTCTGGCAGAAAATGGACTCCGCCAAATTGTCTGGCAGAAATAGGGTGGGTATGGATTTTTGTTGGTTTGATTTTTAGTTTGTTTTAGTTGGTTAGTTTAAAATTTTTGTTTTACCTAGTTAGTTTTGTTTGGTCTATTTGAATTTGGTTTTTTTCTTCTATTTATATTCTTATCAAAAATTATAATTATAACTAATATTTATAGCGGACACGTGTCCGGAGGGACTGGCAAGGTTCGAGTCCAACAATTGTGCGTGTATGAGATTTCAAAAAAAAAATATAATTGTAACTAATAACTTGATGCTTCTTTCTCTATTCTACCTTAAAAAAGAAATCTGTCTCTATCTTAAAATCCATCTATATTTGAAATCTATCTCTATATTAAAGAAATCTATCTATATTTAAAATCTATCTCTATTCTAAAAATTAATATTAACACTCAAATTAAATTTATAATAATATTAATATTTTTTTTAAAAAAAATAGAATTTTTTCGAACGATATATTACTTTCTAGATTTATTTAAAAATAAATATATCACTATTTTAAAAATTTAAAAAAATATATCTATCACTAATTTAAATAAATAAATAAATCTATCTCTATTTTTTAAAAAAACAAGTCTTATATATCTTTAAAAAAACAAGTCTTATCTATTGATTTATTTTTAAATACATATAGATTTCATTTAAACAAATCTAAAAAAATAATCTACATTTCAAAACAAATCTAAAGACAATATATATTTAAAAATAAATGCATCTTTAAAACAAAAATAAATATCTAAAAACATTAATTTTAATGTTAATATTAACATTAATATTAAGGTAAATATTAATATTAATACTAATGTAAATATTAATATTAATATTAATATTATGTTTAATGTTAAAATTAATTTTTAAGATAGAGATATTCTTTAAGATAGAGAGAGATTTCAAAAATAGATAGATTTTAAGATAGAGATAGATTTTTTTAAAGATAAAATAGAGAAAGAAATATCTATTATGATTTATAATTAGTTGTAATTATGATTTTTGATAAGGATATAAATAGTAGGAAAAAAATCCAAGAAAATATAGTAGCTGTGCTACATGTTATAGAACACATTTTTGAATCTTTTCGGGTAAATTATATAGTCTGAAATTCTATATTTTCAGAAATTAATTTTTGGTAATTAATTTTCTTGAAAAATTATATTTCCATATTTTGTCAATATATAAAATTCCGGAAAACAAAAGGATAAAAAATAAAAAACTAAAATTGAGATAAATCCAAAAAAGATAACAAATTCTTAAAAATAAAAAAATGAACCAAAAAAAATCATTGTTAAAATCTGGAAAAAAAATCATTCTCTAAAAAATTTAAAGACAAAAAGCTGAAAACCAAAATAAAAAATTTCTTAAAAAAAGTAAAAGAAGATTAATGAATAAAAAAAATCTTAGAAAAGTGAATAAAGAACCAAAAAAAACTTAAACAAGCCAAAAAAAAATTATTACAAAAATGAAAAGAACAAAAAAAAGAACAAGAAAAAAAAATGTTAGAAAGAATATTAGAAAAAGCAATTTCTGTTTGTTCGGATAAAAAAATAATAACCTTCTATTCTTAAGGGATATAATTCTCATGTTTTGAGAAAAAATTGGTTATCCAAGTATTCATAATTTTTGGAAATAAATTTTTATAAACTAAACAAACAACGGAATAGGTTTTCCATCCTAAATTTTCTCGAAAATGAAAAAAAAAAATTGTGTACCAAACGCCCCCTTACTATTATTTGAATACACAATGAATAATACATTAAATTAGTTTGTGTCATAATCTTCTGAAAGACATGTAATATCTAATCTAATGCCACACACTTGGGCCTGGTTTGGGATTACTAATAATGCTTTTTAAAAAGTGACAGCATAAGCACCTTTCGAGAGCAGCATCACATCTGCTTCGAGAAGCTGCTGTTATCAAACACCTTTCGGGCCTGAAATAGCCATGATGAGCAATCCCCAACCCAACCTTAAAATGGTCCCAATCTATACATGCTCTGATGAAATTCTGAAACCCTGACATCTACCAAACTCTCAGTAAAAATCAATCTTCTCCACAGCTCATTTAGACAAGTAGTTAGTTCAACAAGAAAAATGAACACCGGTAAAAGGATTTCTGAAATTCTTGATTGACCTACAACAATTTCAAACACGATATGTAACCAGCTATTTCACTTGATATATACTTACAGCCACAATTACAAAGTGTCCATCCATCTCTTAGGTATTTCGATGCCTTTGTTAAATAGAATTCCGAATCTTTTAGGGTCTGCTTGGCAATTGTAAGGGTATCGGTTATGCAGTGTTTTGAGATTACCGGTTATGATGGGTCTAATTTTTGGTGGTTTTTAAGTAGCGGCTTTTAAACCAGTTCAATCCATGCTTGGTAATTCACTAGCGAGCGACGCTGAAAGTTTTTTTTACATGAATAAAATTAATTAGAAAAAGGTATTAGTAGTTACAATTATATATTTTTTGTGAGGATATAAATAGAATAAAATAATAAAACCACTCAAAATCCATCGATTTTAGGTGTTTATAAAGCTATCCAAAATTGTATTACACCAATTTTGGCGGATTTTTGAGCCGATCAAAACTAGTGCCTCAAAAAAATAAACAAACATGAAATTTCATAAACGGTCGGTTCAAAAACACTCCATAACCAGTGAAAACATCGTTACAAAGCAGACCATTAGTCATACAATAGCACATAAACGAACAAATAACCCTAGAGTTTATACATCTACAAATCACACAAAGAATCACCATGTAGTACAAAACAATAGCAGTCATTACTGGAATACATTAGAAAGCTGTGCAAGTCAAATATTAGGTTCCAAGAAATATCAAGGAATCAAGCAATTCTGTCACAAAGGCACCATATAGATATATAGTTTCTCAGTGTATTAAGTTTCTTATCATGCATATTCGCAGACAAGAAGAATCTGACAAATCAGGTCACTCTCAAACATGTAATTCAAACTAGAAGACGGTACCATCACAAAAGTATCACAATAAAGACTAAGCCAATCAATCATACATGCACATAACATACAACAAAGTGAGCATCATTTCTCTCATAAATGGCACTTATAATTATATACCAGTATCATAATGAATTGCAGGGACGGCCCTGAGTATGTTCATCTGGAGCAACCGAACAGGACCCTCTAATACAGAGGGTCCTTAATTTTGGAAATTTGTTGTTATAATATGTTTATAATACATAGTTAAATACAACAATATGATAATGTAGCTCAATTTGGCAAAGTGCTTGTTTTGCATATGGGAGGTACAAGGTTCAGTCCTTACATCTCTCTATTTTATTATTTTTATCTTTTTAAATAGCTTTTATATCCAACAACATTATAGTCGTTCGATCAATACAATTCTTCTTAATGCGTGGAAGTTAAACGATATTTTTTTATTAATTTTTACTTATACACATTAGTCATTTTTTAAAAGAAGAATCAAATTAAACTTAGCACAATATATGACATCCATTTTTTTTTACATAAAATAGAATTTTATATTCAGTTGCTGAACGGGCTCTCTAAATCTCAGGACCAGCCCTGATGAATTGCTTATGGATATTTCAACCATGGTACTTCAGCATATAACCAAGTAACCAACAACCCCAAACAGTAGCCGACACCATTACTGCAGCAAGAAAATTTTCCAAGTAACACAACATGGTATACATATTCGTTAAGGATTGAAGTAGAGCAGCTTCTCGTTTATGAGAGATCAAACGACGACGACGATTGAAATCTTCTAGTAACACAACCTATTGAAGACAATGCCATAATTTATATGATGATTCATTCAGGATTTAATATCCTCAAAGCCATTCTTAAAGAACCCATGTCCAATTCTTTGTTGACTTCCACAGAAAATATAAAATTTTGAGAAATATTCAATAGGACAGGCCATTCTCAAAACTGAAATGACTGAAACAAGAGCAATACTATTACTTCCATTTTACTTCAATTATGCAAAAACTTGACATCATATTCTGTCTTGTAGACGTTCTTCCATACAACTTATGCTCATAAAGGACATGAATAAGTGAAAGGAACTCCAAAATAACTTGAAGCCTTCACATCCAAACAAACAGAGAATACAGCCTCTCAGTCAATAAATCTCAAGTTCCTGCATAAGACGGTAGAATCTGACATCCAAATATACAACAAACAACAAAAAGTAGTATAGCATGGTCTCCTGTAAGCATATTTCCCAAAGGCTAATTATATGGTCACAACCAAAAGTGATCGGGACTAGTTTATTTTTTCAATTTTTCTGGCAGTCCTATCTGTAGACTGGACTGTCCAGTTTCTAACAAGTACTGCCAGGATCTAACAAGGACTGCCTACTTTTCTGACAGTCAGACTGGACTGTCAGAAAAGTGGGCAGTCCTAGGACTGACTGTCAGAAAAGTGGGCAGTCCTAGGACTGCCATAATGGGATAACCCCGATCACTTTTGACTGTGCCCATATAATTAGCCTTTCCCAAACCAAACAAAGCCAAACGTGACAGGACAGCACAAAACAACAATGACTTGTAGGTAAGAATACAAAATAAATGAGAGACACAGACAGTTCTTTACATATTATCTACATCAGTTTTTATGACACCTTACCCAACTTGGTGTCAAGAATTGCGGCTACTCCCTTGTTGGATGTGTAACCTAACTGATTCAATATGGAGAGACTTTTTTAGTCCCAACCATACTTTATTGAATAAGTGAGCTTTCTGAGGGATGGACTCAAACCTATGCAACCCGCAAGAAAGTTTGCAATTTAATGCACATTTTTTGACACGATTATTACCGCGCACTTAACACGCTTGCGTGATGCAGATCAGATCTGGGATTAAACGGTAATTCATATCCCTTTTATTTTATTTTATTCTTTTGGTTGTCGTAGGGTTGTTGTCTACACCACAGGATTATTGGATGGACCACGGAGAGGTTGCTAGCTAGACAACGGAGTAATCACTGGCTGGACCGTCGGGCGGTTGCTGGTTTTCTACAGGTTTGTTGGAAAAGAAATGCGAGAACATTTCTCCAAACTAGAGAGTACGTGCGAGAGAACCGAGCAATACAACGCACGAACCAAAACACCAAAACAAACCACGTAGACACAGAGAATTTTTGACGTGGAAAATCCTTGCAAAAAAACCACGGGACAATCGGAGTCCAACCCTGAGAAGCCTTCACTAATAAAATAAAGGAGTACACCCTCTACAAACTTCTTCCGATCCAAATCGAATCCCCACAACACTTAGAAGCAAGAATAATGATTACAAGGCTACGAAGAACAAGGACGACGAGTAGAGATTATCCGAACACGATCCTCCTTCGAAATTGGCCATCAATCCTCTTTCTTCTCTCCCAAAGTTGCAATGGCACTCTTGCCGCTTTTCTCTATCTTGTTCTTCAATGTTGTGTTATGATTAGGGTTAGGAATAACCATGTATAAATTCCCTAATTCGCAGCAAAACCTGTCATGACCTGCTCCCGAATAATTGGACACGAGTCGGACACGCCCAGCCTTCATCGTTGGACACGATGAAGTAAGCTGTACCAATTTAGGAAAATCTAACCAGATAATCAAGACAAGTACAAATCACAGCACCTATAAACGTATTCCAGAATCAGAGTAAAGTATAAGTCTCAAAATTATTACATTCTAGCAAAATGAAAGATAGATTCTACTAGTCTCAAAATACAAGAAAAATGTAAAAGTGCTAAGGTAAAGCTCTAGGCTTCTGCAACCTCTAAGTCAAGAGCAACTCCAGCTGGCTCTACTGCCTCTACTGGCTCTCGATCATAATATGTGTCGCACAGAGCCTCCAACTCACCTGCAACATATCCTAGTTAGGAGCGGAGCAAAGTACATTTCTAGGTAATGAACAAGAACATGATATGAAACTGAGTACATGATACATGAAAATAAAATACAGAAAAGTACAGAAAAGTACTACAGGAAATGAAGTGCATGAAAATAGAGTACAGAAACTACAGTACAGGAATATAAAGTACAAGAATATAAAGTACAGGAATGTAATGTACAGGAATGAAATTATAATCCTGAAGTACCAGACATGATAAGTGCACAATATCGAAATACAACTAGTCCACGTGACCGGCTCGGGTAAGTACAAGAGCATGTACAGGAGTACATGAATATGGTACGGCTTAGGGCCCGCGTGCACGATATGAGGCCTAAGCTATCTACATGAACATAGTAACCGAGGTTTGGTCACATGGCTAGTGTATTTTCCCACCCAACACTAGCAAGTACAAGAACAGGAATACAGGAGTACAGGGGTACATGATATCGTGTCATGATGTGTCATAAAAAAAGTACAAGAATGTAAATATAAAAGACCGTAGAAAAGTACCTGCCTTGCTCCGAAAAAGTACTGGTAAACAATGGAGCTGGATGTCTTCTTGTATTTAAATGATTTGATACAAGTTGATTAATATCTAAATTATTTCTAGTTTATTGCTAACTTAGAGATTCTACTTAAAACTTATTTAATAGACTAACTAATAGAACATCCAAATTCTAATATTACAGAGATAGTTCACCAAGTGATTAAATCTGATTTGCCTAATTAGCTTAACCATGATTAACTTGAAATTTCCGGGTATCTTATACAAGATCAAAAAGAGCAGCCCTAAAACATAGAAGAATATCATAGATACACAAAAAATCCAAACCCAACCTACTAAGGACTTATTCAGATTCAGCTCTAGTCCAAGTTTAGTTTAAAAGGAAATAAAAAAATCCTACCAGTTCATCATATGCATACAACTCCACAAAAATATAACAAGTTTGCATAATTGACACTAACTCATATCAACATCACCTGGTCCTCTTAGGACCAGGTTCGAAACTTCCCAACCAATTAAGAATTACAAAATGACTTAATACATATTAAATCAAAATGACTTATAATACCAAAAAGACTTAAAATACAAAACCAAAACTAGCAGTCCCTCAACATTAGTAGTGCACCCTCATAGCAGTCCAACGGCTACTATAGCCCAGTTGCTACACTTGTTAGTCAAGCCTTGCACCCTGCTGGATTTCCCTTTACCAGACACGATCAACCTTGGATACAATTTATCCTGGACACATCCCGAGAGTGAAGCCCAGCACAATTGCAAAGAATGAAAGGAAACTAAGGTCCAAGCTGCTGCTACCAATCCGAAAGCTACAGCATCAGCCTATAGTTGCTGCTACCAACCGCCATCATGCTCAAAAGGTCCAGACATCAACACTCTACTGCATCCATGACTCGGCTCTGGTTTGAACCATAAGCTGGACACTGGACACAGACACACAACCCTCCCTAAACCTGACCACAAATCACCCAACTCTAATCAAAACAAAACACAACCATAACTGAAAATGAGGTGAACAAATCATTACCTGTGTATAAAGAATGGATCCTGGAGTACAAAAAAATTGACTCCAAACCATAGGGACTGCTCGGTGAGACCGGATACGAGTCCTTGAGTCAGAACAGAAAATCCAAGTTTCTGCGAGACATTGAATCAAACAGTGGTAGGCATCACAATCTAAACCACTATCAGGGACATTTGAAATCACATGACTCAAAGGGACGGAAAGAAGATCAAAATAATATGGATCATTACTTATAGTTCAAAATCAAACGAGTATCAGCTACTCCACACAACTAGTAAATCTAGAATTGTAATTCCTCCTAAATTCCTTCTCAAACCAAGAACAGAGCATTCAATAAGATGTCCAAACACATATGCACAATTGCTCGATCAACTCAAACAAGGAGTCGAGACTCACCAGTTCAGTCGAGAGGAAAATAGTCTATCGACGAAGAAATCGCTAAATTCAGATTGCTCCAGATCTGAGCTCGTAAATAAACAAAAACAGAAAAAAATCAAAAAGAGTGAACGAGCTTCTAGATGAACAAAAATTTCCCAGAATCAAATACTTACTAATTTGATCAAGTCCTGGATCGATTTGAAGAAACACGACCCCATGCTCTGATCAATCGGCAACAAAATTCTACAAAAAAATCGATTCGGAAAGGAATAAATTCTGAGAGTTCATCGAAGGATCAAGGAAATAGTTCCTGGAAAACTACTTACCAAGATCTAAGGGACACTCGAGATCAAGTCGAACCACCGTGCGTGGTGGTGAACGCCGCATTGTCTTGTCGATCGATCCTCACGCTCTGAGGAGAGGACCTGTCGAGGCTCTCGAGTCAGTCTCTGCTGAATTGGAACTCAAACGCTGGGGTGGCTCTTCCGTTCGTCGCTCGGAGAACTGGCAGCCGGACTCGTCGCCATCGCCGTCGTGGTCGGAGTGGAAGGATTGGGAAAAAGCTGAGAAGAGGCTCGAAGAAATGGTAATGAGAAAAAAATAAATTTACACTCTCTCCTCCTCAGTTCAGTTTTTAAAAAAAATGTAACTTTAGCAACCCCCCCCCCCCCCCGCTCAACCTGAATTTTCTATAAGTCCCTCATGCCTAGGGATTTTTGTAAATCCCCTCTTCCTTTTCAAAATTGTAGAATTTGGTAAAAATCAGTTAGGAAGAGTGGGCCCATGTTTGTTATAACAAACTTTCAAAATTTAAAAATATTTCCTGCTCTAACTAATTCCTTCCAAAAGTATAATTCAAAAATATTTATTATTTAACTAGTCTTATTATTATTAGAAAAAAATTTAATTCTCTAAAATAAGGGAGTGGAGTTACAAATCTCTTTCCCTTGAAAACTTTCATCCTCGAAATTCGAAGACCCACAAAATAAATCTCAATTCACAAAATGTTCAAACACACGTCATTTATTGAAAATAGAATTTTCGAACACAAGAATACAATCAAGCAAACAAGCTAGGATAGCGCCCTCGCATCTCGTCCTCGCGCTCCCATGTGGACTCTCCCGGAGAGTGGTGTCTCCACATGACGCGGACAAGTAGAATAGTCTGGTTCCGCAGGAGCTTCTCCCTCCAATCAAGGATCTCCACTGGATGCTCTTCGTAAGTCAATGTCGGACCCACCACTAGCTCTGAAAAGTCCACCACATGGTTTGGGTCCGGAATGTAGCGTCGAAGCTGAGACACGTAGAAAATATCGTGCACTCCTTCCAAGCTAGCTGGAAGCGCTAGTCGATATGCCACCTCGCCAATCCGTGCAGTCACGTCGAAAGGTTCGATGTACCTCGGACTGAGCTTCCTGCCTCTGCTAAATTTGATGACGTCCCTAGTCAGCGAGATCGTCAGGAACACCCTATCTCCAACCACAAACTCCAGTGGCCATCTGCTACTATCCGTCCAGTGCTTCTGTCGATCCTGTGCAACTCTGAGACGCTCCCTGATCAGTTTGACTTTCTCAGCTGAGTCTACCACCATCTCTGGCCCAAGCAAAGCCCTCTCACCAACATCATCCCAAGATAAAGGCGTGCGACATCTCCGCCCATATAGCTCCTCGAACGGTGTTATCTCGATGCTAGCCTGATAACTGTTGTTATAGGCAAACTCTACTAGATGTAAACGATCCTCCTATGAACCGCCAAAGTTGAGTGTGCAAACCTGTAGTATGTCCTCCAACGTCTAAATGGTCCTCTCGGACTGCCCGTCCGTCTGCGGATGATAGATAGTGCTGAACTTCAATTGTGAACCCAAGCTCAGCTGTAGACTCCTCCAGAAGTTTGATATGAAGCGACTGTCCCTGTCTGAAATAATGCTCATCGGCACCCCGTGAATTCTCACGATCTGATGCATATAGAGGTCTGTAAGCTTCTTGGTCGACAGCCCTACCTTGAACAGAATGAAATAAGCAGACTTCGTCAGTCTGTCCATGATCACCCAATAGTATTCTTGCTACTGGGCGTACGCGATAGACCAGAGACAAAGTCCATAGTGATATGCTTCCACTTCCATTCCGAAATAGGTAAAGGCTGGAGTAATCCTGCTAGTCTCTGGCGTTCCACCTTGACTTGCTGGCACACAAGGCATCTGGAAACGAATCTGGCAACCTCTCTCTTCATCTCGTACCACCAAACATACTCTCACAGATACTTGTACATCTTGGTAGACCCAGGATGAATAGAATACTGCGACTGGTAGGCCTCCTGCATCACCTCCTCCCGTAAATCCTTGGGCACACACAACTGGTTCCCGTGCCTCAGGGATCCATCCTCTGTAATGGTGAAGTCGTCGAGCAATCCTGCCTCTGCCTGGCCTCAGAGACATCGGAGCCCCTCGTCAAGAAACTGGGCCTCCTTGATCTTCTCTAGCAGTCCTGACTGTATCTGCATGTGCATCAACTGCCCTCCTACTCCTAGTAGAACAATCTCGATCCCCAGGCTCTCAAGATCCTCCAAAAGATGCCGATCCATAGTGAGAAACATAGCAACAGGATATCGATTAAGAGCATCTGCTACCACATTCGTCTTTCTAGGGTGGTACTGCAGATTGATGTCAAAATTCTTCATGAGTTCCAGCCATCTGCGCTGCCTCATATTCAACTCCTTCGGAGTGAAAACATAGTTCAGGCTTTTGTGATCCGTGAAGATGTCTACTCTCTCTCCATACAAGTAGTACTTCTACAGTTTCAAGGCAAAAATGACTGTTGCAAGCTCCAAGTCATGTGTAGAATAATTCTTCTTATGAGGTCTCAACTGTCTAGAAGCATAAGTAATAACCCTCTTGTTCTGCTCAAGCACACATCCTAAGCCCTTCCATGAAGCATCATTGTAGATGACGAATCCTCCCGATCCTGATGGCAAGGCTAGAACTGGCGTTGTAATGAGTCTTCTCTTCAATTCTTCAAATGCTGACTGGCAGGCGTCGCTCCAGATGAACTCCTCGTCCTTCCGCATAAGCTTGGTCATCGGCTCTGCTATCTTGGAAAAATCTTTCACAAATTTTATGTAGTAACCTGCTAGACCCAGGAAACTACGAATCTTAGCTACTGACTTGGGACGTGCCCATGCTTCCAATGCTTCAAACTTCTTGGGATCTACAGAAATCCCCTCTCCAGTCACCACATGCCCTAGGAATTCTACTCTGTCCAAGAAAAACTCACATTTTGAGAGTTTTTCGTATAGCTTCTCCTTCCACAGAATCTCTAAAACGATCCGCAGGTGCTCCACATGCTCCTCCTCGGTCTTCGAATATATCAGAATGTCGTCAATGAAGACTACGACAAAATTGTCCAGATACTTGTGAAAAACTTTATTCATCAAGTTTATAAATACTGATGGGGCATTAGTAAGTTTGAACGACATCACCAAGAACTCATATTGGCCGTATCGGATGTTGAAAGTTGTCTTCGGAATATCCTGCTCTCGAACTTTTATCTGATAATATCCCGACCGAAGGTCAATCTTGGAAAAGACCTTCACTCCACTAAGCTGGTCAAACAGCTCATCAATCCACGACAAAAGGTATTTATTCTTCATGGTGAAGTTATTGAGTGCACGGTAATCGATACACATCCTCACAATCCCATCCTTCTTGGGCACGAAGAGTACCGGTGCTCCCCAAGGTGAAGCACTGGACCGAATAAAACCCTTGCCCTCTAATTCATCAATCTGGGCCTTCAACTCTGCAGCTTCCTTCGGGTTGATCTTGTAGCAATACTGGGACTTCGGTGCTGATCCGGGCACTAGGTCAATGCTGAACTCCACATCTCGATCTCGCAGCAATCCTGGAAACTCCTCGGGGAAGACGTCAAGATACTATACAATCAGCGGATGCGACAACTCTTGGTCATCTGCAACTGCTCCGAAGTAGACTCCCTCTGGCCTCTCTGCAATTCCCCTGCTGATCTCGAACGGTGGAACTCCAGGCGGGCTGAAAATTACCTTCCCTTTATGGAAGTCTATTACGGCAAACTACTCGCTCATCCAGTCGATGTCGAGGACTATCTCAAATCCGAGCAATGGCATCACTAGAAGTCGAGCCCTAATTTCTCTCCCAGCTATAGTGATAGGGCAATCTACCATCTCACTCACTGGCACTACCCCTCCTCATGTCATAATCTGACAGTTCCTCCAAGTGGGCTTGGGTGTGAAGCCGTGTCTATGCAGAAACTCATATAATACAAAGCTATGTGTGGCTCCAGAATCAAACAATGCAATGGCAGGAAAAGAATGTAAAAGTATGGAACCTATGACCATATCTGGTACTGCCTTATCCTCCTCAACTGTAGCCATGACATAAGCACGTACCTGCTGTGGTGGTTTCCTCTGCTGCTGGTGCTGTGCAAAATGCTGCTACTGAGTAGGCAAAGCTGTAACCCTCTGTGGTGCAGCTGGTAGAGCTCTGGGTAGTGCAGCTGGTAGTCCTCCAGCTCCTCTAGATCCTCCTGTCAGTCTAGCTGCAGCCTGTGGGCAGTCCCTCATCTGGTGTGCGTTCGATCCACAGAATAAACAGAGACCGAGCCTCTTGCGGCACTCGTCGAAGCGATGTCCCGGCCGGTAATAGAATACGCAAATAACGGTATGCTGCCGTCTCTAAGGCTGATGTGCATAAGCTTTGGCTGGACGGTGATGCTGCTGTGCCGGCTGCTGTGGCCTTACCTGAATTTGAGTCTGGACCCTCTTCGCTGGTGCCTGGAAACTGCTGCTGTCCATGTCCCGGTCCCTCTTCAGCTTTGGATCTTCCTCCTTCTCTATAGCTTGAGCAATCTTGAGGATGCTCGCGTACGTCGTCGCCTGACTAATCGTCACTGCGTATCGCAGCTCCCTGGTGAGACCCTTCTTGAATCTCCAAGCTCTGTCCTCTGGTGCTCTGACTAGGTTCTCCGTGAACCTGCTGAGTCTAGTAAACTCTGAAGTGTACTCCGCAACCGTTATAGTCCCCTGCTGCAGCATCTCAAACTGTATCCTCAGCTCATCCCGCTTCACATCAGGGAAAAATTTCTCCTTGAATAGAGTTTTGAAATCTGTCCAAGAACCCTGGTGCTCCGCCAACTGGGGCTCCTCCCGGTACCAAGCCCTGGCCAAGTCAAAGAGTCGCATGCTCGCCACCTCCACCTTATAGTCATCTGGGATCCGTGCCATCTTCAGGGCCTCTTCGCATTCTCCAGCCACTCGTCCGCATAAACGATCCCCTCATTGCCCCAAAAGTCCACCGGGCAGAGGTTCTGGTAGTCCCTGGCCGTCCCTGGTCTTGATGTTGCGGGTGCTGCAGGTGCTGCTGGAGCTGGTGCTGCCGGCCCTCTGGTCCTGAACGCATCTACAACTGTAGCACAAAACTGTGCTGCTTGGTGGTTCTGGGCCTCCATAAACTGCTGGAACATAGCCATCACCTGAGCACCATCAAAATTCATCGTCGGGGGCAGCGGCGGAAAGATCGGAGGTGGTGGTGGAAGCTGATCTACTGGAGCATCTGGTGCAGGCTGATCCGAGCTGCCACCAACTCCCGACTGATCAGCGGTCTTCCTCGTAGCAACCATCCTGCAACAACAAAAAACTTCGTGATTGATAAAAACCTAACCTACCAAAAAATGTAAATGTTTTTATAATATCCATATATACCAGATGTACCCGATTTCCTAGGCTGTGATTCAAGTTTTTCCTAGTTTAATCAAGTCCCCTAATAGTACACTAATACCTAGGTACTATTAGGATAGGCCTGGATGGGCCACCACTAAAAACATGTCACGACCCGCTCCCGAATAATCGGATACGAGTCGGACACGCCCAGCCTTCATCGTTGGACACGATGAAGTAAGCTGTACCAATCTAGGGAAATCTAACCAGATAATCAAGACAAGTACAAATCACAGCATCTATAAACGTATCCCAAAATCAGAGTAAAGTACAAGTCTCAGAATTATTACATTCCAGCAAAATGAAAGATAGATTCTACTAGTCTCAAAATAGAAGGAAAATGTAAAGTGCTAAGGTAAAGCTCTAGGCTTCTGCAGCCTCTAAGTCAAGAGCAACTCCAGCTGGCTCTACTGGCTCTCGGCCATAATATGTGTCGCACAGAGCCTCCAACTCACCTGCAACATATCCTAGTCAGGAGCGGAGCAAAGTACAATTCTAGGTAATGAGCAAGAACAAGATATGAAACTGAGTACAGGATACATGAAAATGAAATACAGGAAAGTAGTACAGAAAATGAAGTACAGGAAAATAGAGTACATGAACTACAGTACAGGAATATTAAGTACAGGAATGTAACGTACAGGAATGAAACTATAATCCTGAAGTACCAGACATGATAAGTGCACAATATCGAAATACAACTAGTCCATGTGACCGACTGGGGTGAGTACAAGAGCATGTACAGGAGTACATGAAATGGTACGATTTAGGGCCCACGTGTACGATGCGAGGCCTAAGCTATATACATGAACATAGTAACCAGGGTTTGGTCACAGGGCTAGTGTATTTTCCCACCCGACACTAGCAAGTACAAGAACAGGAATACAGGAGTACAGGGGTACAGGATATCGTGTCATGATGTGTTACAAGAAAAGTACAAGAATGTAAATATACAAGACCGTAGAAAAGTACTTGCCTTGCTCCGGGAAAGTACTGGTAAATAATGGAGCTGGATGCATGTCTTCCTGTATTTAAATGATTTGATACAAGTTGATTAATATGTAAATTATTTCTAGTTTATTGCTAACTTAGAGATTCTGCTTAAAACTTTTTTAATAGACTAACTAATAGAATATCCAAATTCTAATATTACAGAGATAGTTCACCAAGTGATTAAATCTGATTTGCCTAATTAGCTTAACTATAATTAATTAGAAATTTCTAGGTATCTTATACAAGATCAAAAAGAGCAGCCCTAAAATATAGAATAATATCATAGATACACAAAAAACCCAAACCCAACCTACCATGGACATATTCAGATTCAGCTCTAGTCCAAGTTTAATTTAAAAGGAAATAAAGAAAAATCCACCAGTTCATCATATGCATACAACTCCACAAAAATATAACAAGTTTGCATAATTGACACTAACTCATATCAACATCACCTGGTCCTCTCAGGACCAAGTTCGAAACTTCCCAACCAAATAAGAATTACAAAATGACTTAAATACATATTAAATCAAAATGACTTATAATACAAAAAAAGACTTATAATACAAAACCAAAACTAGCAATCCCTCAACATTAGTAGTGCACCCTCATAGCAGTCCAACAGCTACTATATCCCAGTTGCTACACTTGTTAGTCAAGCCTTGCACCCTGCTGGATTTTCCTTTCCCAGACACGATCAACCTTGGATACAATTGATCCTGGACACATCCCGAGAGTGAAGCCCTGCAAAATTGCAAAGACTGCAAGGAAACTAAGGTCCAAGCTGCTGCTACCAATTCAAAATCTACAACATCAGCCTACAGTTGCTGCTACCAACCGCCATCATGCTCAAAAGGTCCAGACATCAACACTCTACTGCAGCCACGATTCGGCTCTGGTTTGAACCATAAGCTGGACACTGGACACAGACACACAACCCTCCCTAAACCTGACCAGAAATCACCCAACTCTAATCAAAACGAAACACAACCATAACTGAAAATGAGGTTAACAAATCATTACCTGTGTATAGAGAATGGATCCTGGAGTATAGAAAAATCGACTCCAAACCACAGGGACTGCTCGGTGAAATCGGACAAGAGTCGTTGAGTCCGAACAGAAAATCCAAGTTTTTGCGAGACATTGAATCAAACAGTGGTAGGCATCACAATCTAAACCAGCTATCAGGGACATTTGAAATCACATGACTCAAAGGGACGGGAAGAAGATCAAAATAATATGGATCATTACTTACAGTTCAAAATCAAACAAGTATCAGCTACTCCACACAACTAGTAAATCCAGAATTGTAATTCCTCCTAAATTCCTTCTCCAACCAAGAACAGAGCATTCAATAAGATGTCCAAACACATACACACAACTGCTCGATCAACTCAAACAAGGAGTCGAGACTCACCAGTTCAGTCGAGAGGAAAACAGTCCTTTGACGAAGAAATAGCTCAATTCAGATTGCTCCAGATCTGAGCTCGTAAATAAATAAAAATAGAAGAAAAATCAAAAAGAGTGAATGAGCTTCTAGATGAACAAAAATTTCCCAGAATCAAATACTTACTAATTCGATCAATTCCTGGATAGATTTGAAGAAACACGACCCCATGCTCTGATCAATCGGCAACAAAATTCTACAAAAAAATCAATTCGAAAAGGAATAAATTCTAACAGTTCATCGAAGGATCAAGGAAATAGTTCCTGAAAAACTACTTATCGAGATCTAAGGGACACTCGAGATCAAGTCAAACCACCGCACGTGGTGGTGAACGCCGCGTCGTCCCGTCGATCGATCCTCACGCTCTGAGGAGAGGAGCTGTCGAGGCTCTCGAGTAGGTCTCTGCGGAACTAGAACTCAGACGCTGTCGTGGCTCTTCTGTTCTTCGCTCGGGGAACTGGCTGCCGGAGTCGTCGCCATCGCCGCCGTGGTCGCAGTGGAAAGATTGGGGAAAGTTGAGAAGAGGCTCGAAGAAATGGTAATGAGAAAAAAATAAATTTATACACTCTCTCTCTCATCCTCAGTTCAGTTTTAAAAAGAAAAATGTAACTTCAGCAAACCCCCCCTCCCTCCCCCCCCCCCCGCTCAACCTGAATTTTCTATAAGTCCCTCCGGCCTAGGGATTTTTGTAAAAATCCCCTCTTCCTTTTCAAAATTATAGAATTTGGTATAAATCAGTTAGGAAGAGTGGGCCTAAGTTTGTTATAACAAACTTTCAAAATTTAAAAATATTTTCTGCTCTAACTAATTCCCTCCAAAAGTATAATTCAAAAATATTTATTATTTAACTAGTCTTATAATTATTAGAAAATTATTTTTAATTCTCTAAAATAAGGAAGTGGAGTTATAAAACATGGACCGTAGGATATGATCCAATGGTGATTAAACACCATGAAAAATGCTTCAGCCCCGACGATACAGAGTTCGGCCAGAACACTGTGTCTAGCAACCAGTAAGGTTCTGGAACCAAAACACAGAGTTCGGCCAGAACTCCCCCCGGGGGCAGAGTTCGGCCCGAACTCTGTCCCCCTCTCTCCAACAGCTCCTCTGGTAGCTTCCGAGTGTCTCCGTCATCTCCGACTGGCCTCATCACCTCCCCGAGCTTCTCTGACACACAGACGGCGCTCGTCACACTTTGGGATCTTCTCCACATAGGTTGGGAACCCCATCCACTCCAACAAATCTCCCCCTTCACAACTAGGTAGAGGAGGTCGTCATCCCGACGATGTGCCTGCAGTACTCAAACTTCCCCCTCGGTAGAACCTTAGTGAGCATATCCGCTCCATTGTCATCAGTATGAACCTTCTCAAGCGCCACGTCCTTCTTCTCAACCATATCCCGTATCCAATGATACCGAGTCTCGATGTGCTTGGACCGACTATAAAATGTCTGGTTCTTCACATGGTGAATAGCACTCTGACTGTCACGAAGCAAAGTATACTGCTCTTGCTTCAGTCCCATTTTTTGTAACAGCTTTTTTATCCACAACAGCTCCTTGCAAGCCTCCGTCATCACAATGTATCCTGCCTCTATCGTTGACAAGGCAAAACACTTCTACAACCGCGACTGCCACAATTCCGCTCCATCGGCAAACATCATCACATAGCCCGAAGTCGATCGTCTCGTGTCGACATCTCCAGCCATATCAGCGTCGGTATATCCAACCAGCTTCAGCTCATCAGCACCAAAAGAAAGTCTCCAATCGAAAGTCCCCTGAAGGTATCGTAAAATCTACTTGACCGCACTCCAATGTACCTTTCCAGGATTTGAAAGATACCTGCTAACAGTGCTAACTGTATGAGCGATGTCTGGCCTCGTACACACCATATCATACATATGGCTCCCCACAGCTGAAGCATATAGAACTGCTCCATATTTTTTTTTATCCTCGGTAGATGGACACTGCTCCTCAATAAACTTAAAGTGGGCCACAAGGGGGCAACTCACATTCTTTGACCCGTCCATCCCGAAATACTGAAGTACCCGATAAATGTACTTCTTTTGGGATAAATGTAGCAGCTTGGACTCTCTCTCTCTCTCTCGGCTTATCTTCATCCCGAGAATAGTCTTCGTTATGTCCAAATTTTTCATAGAGAAGGCCGCACCTAGTTGGCGCTTCAACTTCGCTATCCTAGTGGCATTCCGACCCACTAATAGCATGTCATCTATATAGAGCAATAAAATAATAAAATCATCATCGGCAAAATACCTCACAAATATACAGTAATCCGATGTCGTCCGTGCATAACCATGCTTCCCCATAAATGACTCGAACATCCTATACCACTGTCTCGGAGCCTGTTTCAGACCATACAAGCTCTTCCTCAACCGGCAGACCAAATGTGACTTGCCCTTCTCATAAAATCCTTCTGGATGCCCCATGTATAACTCCTCCTCAAGATCACCATAGAGGAATACCGTCTTCAAGTCCATCTGTTCGACCTCCAAGTCGAGATTGGCTGCCAATGCTAGCACCACCCGAATAGACGAATGCTTTACGACAGGCGAATAGATCTCATCATAATCTACGCCTTTCCGCTGACCGTAGCCTTTAACTACCAGCCTCGCTTTGTATCGAGGGCAAGTAGCATCATCTATCTGCTTCACTTTAAACACCCATTAATTCTTTAAAGCCTTCTTGCCCTTTGGCAACCGTACCAGCTCATAAGTGGAATTGGCGTGTAAGGAACACATCTCATCCTGCATAGCCTCCATCCACTCCTACCTGTGTTCGTCTTCCATAGCCTATGCAAAACTTTCAGGCTCTCCTCCGTCAGTCAGTAGCACATACTCACCCGGTGAGTATCTCGTAGATGTCGACGCTCCTTCTCAATGGAGCCACTGGTGCTGGCTGTATACCAACAGCCTCCCCCCTTTCAGGAACTGCCTCTCCGGCATGCTCATCCATATAAGGGACACCCTGACCACCATCAGCAGGCTGATGATCAAGGTCGAGAGCAACTCCGTGTATTGGCTCTCCTATAATTGGATCCTTTGTGATGTCCTCTAGAAACTGCTCGAAGCAAAATGACTCTAACTCAAGCAATTCCTCAGCCTCAGAAGGTGTCTCGAAATCTTGAGTGTTGGTCATGGTTTGATCCTCGACGAATACCACGTTCCTGCTTCTGTAGAGCTTTCTTCCTACCGGGTCGTAGTGTATATAGCCAAACTCATCCTGACCATAGCCGACAAAGATGCATCGCCTCATCTTCGGCTCAAGTTTGGACCTCTCGTCCTTCGGTACATGCACGAAGGCCTTACAGCCAAACACTCGTAGGTCATTGTATGACGGCTCTTTGTCGTACCATACTTCATCAGGCATATCATCCTGCAAAGGTGCACTAGGAGATAAATTAATAACATAAGCAGCTGTGAGAAGAGCCTCACCCCAATAACTGCCCGACAAGTTTTCTTCTGACAGCGAACACCGTACCCTCTCCATCGGCGTCCTGTTCATGCGCTCCGCTACACCATTGAGCTGAGGTGTCTTGGAAGGAATCTTCTGGTATCGTATCCCCTGCTCTCTGCAATAAGCATCAAAGGGACCAATGTATTCGCCACTGTAGTCGGACCGAACACACAATAACTTCTTGCCCGTCTCTCTTTCAACAGAGGCCTAAAACTCTTTGAAAGTAGGCAGCACCTGATCCTTGGTCTTTAAGGCATAGACCCAAACCTTCCTAGAACAACCATCAATAAAAGTTACAAAGTAAGAAGAACCACCAATTGATTTTACCTTTATAGGACTGCTGACATCCGAGTGAATCAACTCAAGCAACGCCGGCTTCCTTGAACTTGGATGACTTTGGAAACACACCCTATTTTGATTCCCAGCTAAGCAGTGCGTGCACTTCTCCAACTTTGTAGACTTGAGCCCTGCAATCACCTTCCTGTTCACCAAGTAGCTCATCTCCATCTCGTTGATATGACCGAGCCGTCTGCGCCACAACTCGGTAGAAGCATCACTGACTGCGTTCACCTCCTGTGTCTCCTGTGCGCTCCCCTCCATATAGTAGAGACCGAACTTCTTGCTTCCTTTGGCAATCACCATCGAACCTCTGGAAAGCTTTCACTGACTATTCCCGAAGAGACTGAAGCATCCCTCATCATCCAACCTTCCAACCGATACCAGGTTGAAACAAATATCAGGGACATGACGAACATCTTTGAGAATAAGAACTGTACCCGTCTTCGTTATCAAATGCACATCTCCAATGGCAACCGCCTTCGATACATCTCCATTGCCCATCTTCAACACTCCAAAGTCGTATGTCGTGTAAGTAGCAAATAGTGTCCTGTTGTAAGATATATGTGCTGAAGCCCCTGAGTCCACCAGCTAAGAATTGTCGTCGCAGGCGAGGTTTGTAATAACCTTATCACCTATGATGATCACATCGCCTCCA
The DNA here is from genome assembly GCA_029216955.1 of Iris pallida. Lineage (NCBI taxonomy): Eukaryota > Viridiplantae > Streptophyta > Magnoliopsida > Asparagales > Iridaceae > Iris > Iris pallida. The sequence continues at coordinate 52,506 of JANAVB010011005.1, read as the reverse complement.
TGTATCGAGGCCGTCGCTGTAGTGTTCTCATCTTGCTTTCCCTTGTCGTCCTTCTTCTCTCTCTTCCAAGCGAAATAGTTCCGCTTGATGTGGCCCTTCTTGCCATAATGGTAACACTCTGAGTCCTCATAACGACCCTTGGACTTTCCTCTGCTCTTGTCTCTGCCACCACCTGGACCCCTGCTTTTGCCCTTTTCTGGCTCTCTGAAACTAATGCGTCTTTGTGGTGGGATGTGGATGAAGTGCCGTGAGAACGTCTCCGTATCTCTTTATTCAGCACCCCGCTCTTGGCAAACTCCAGACTGACCATGCCTTCTGGAGCAGAAGCGATCATAGATACTCGTACGATCTCCCACGAGTCTGGCAATGTACACAGCAGCCATAGTCCCTGAAACTCGTCGTCGAACTTGACTCCCATCAAAGACAGCTGGTCAACCATGCCCTGGAAATCACTCTAGTGATTCGTAATAGATGCCCCATCTTTGTACTACAGACCCATCATCGTCCGGATCAGAAACAACTTGTTTATCTCGGTCTTCTTCGCGTACAAAGATTCCAGCTTATCCCATAACGTCTTCGAGTGCTCAATATTGGCAACATAGTTGGACACGTTCTTGTCAATGAACTGCCTGATATATCTGTACACCTGTATATGCTCAAATTTCCAGTCCTCCTCTGATTTAGTACTGGGCTTCTCGGATGCAAATACGGGAAGATGCAGCTTCTTGACAAACAACAAATCTTTCATCTTTTTCTGCCAATAGTGATAGTTGGTGCCGTTCAGGTTGACCATGTGCACTGGCTTCGCGTCCATCTCTTCTCTCTAGTTTTCTTATCAAAACCTGGCACCCTTATGAATTCAAGAACCTGGCTCTGATACCACTTTGTTGGAAAAGAAATACGAAAACCTTTCCCCAAATTAGAGAGTACCTGCGAGAGAACCGAGCAATACAATACACAAACCAAAACACCAAAACAAACCACGCAAGCACAGAGAATGTTTAACTTAGAAAATCCTTACGGAAAAAACTACGAAACGATGGAAGTCCAACCCTGAGAAGCCTTTACTAATGAAATAAAGGAGTACACCCTCTATAAACTTTTTTCGATCCAAACTAGATCTCCACAACACTTAGAAGAAAGAATAATGATTACAAGACTACGAAGAATAAGGACGACGAGTAGAGATTACCCGAACACGATCCTCCTTCGAAATTGGCCTTCAATCGTCCTTCTTCTCTCCTAAAGTTGCAATAGCACTCTTGCCTCTTTTCTCTATCTTGTTCTTCAATGTTGTGTTGTGATTAGGGTTAGGAATAACCATGTATAAACCACCTAATCCGCAGCAAAACCTAGACCGTAGGATACGATCCAATAGTGATTAAATACCCTGAAAAATGTTTCAGTCCCGACGACACAGATTTCGGCCAGAACTCTGTCCTGGGGCAGAGTTCGGCCAGAACTCTGTGTCTAGCAACCAGCAAGGTTCTGGAACCAGAACACAGAGTTTGGCTAGAACTCACCCCTGGGGCAGAGTTCGGCCCGAACTCTGCCCCCCTCTCTCCAGCAGCTCCTCTGGCAGCTCCCGAGTGTCTCCGTCATCTCCGACTGGCCTCGTCACCTTCCCGAGCTTCTCTGACACACAGACGGCGCTCGTCGTACTCCAGGGTCTTTTCCATATAGGTTGGAACCACACCCACTCCAATAAGGTTCCTAGTATTCTGCAGGTTGTATCTTCCGCGAGGTCCTGGTCTTTCGTTACCATGATTTCCATAAAATTCTGTTCCGGGACTAGTGTTGTAGTTACAGAATATGGTTATAAAATACATTACCTATTTTTTTATCTTCACACCCAAAAAATTGGAGAGAGAAGATAGAACACGAAAAATCCACCATCATCGAAAACTCCTTTCGTCGTCCATATTCTCCTCAGGCAAGGCTCATTGATCGGTATCTAGAACCATGTGCACGGTATTGCGAGCCATTTTTATTCGTTGTATCTCGAAAGTATATCGCCATCTTTCCGTTGTATTTTTTTGGAGGAACGAAATCTATTTTAAGAACAACGTCTGTAACGTGTCTCAAATCCTGAATACTCTGATTCATTATTTGCTACTTTTTATTGTTTCTATTTTGCAATTTAGGAATATATCCAACATATTAGAATAGACTTATGTTTTTATTATTCATATTTGCATGATGACCCTGGTAGATGAGTTGCCAATCAATATTCATAACTCCTCCAAAATAGAGAAAGTTGGTTTCAAAAGGTGACAACGTAGGATGACCTATTAGCTGACATGTTTGAAGCTTTCTAACGTACTGAAAGAACAAGAAACATCTCCTGATTTACAGTAAACTGCTAAAATATTTGAATTAGAGGCCTATAATGAGACATTTTATATGTCAAAATAAAATTCTTAGCTGCTTGTCCGATACGTTATATGACATATATTATAAGACGGCCAAAACCAAAGAACATTGGAAGTTCTTGATAAGAAATACACCAATAAAAGAGATGGTTCTGAAATTTATGTAGTAGACAGAATAAAATTTAAAAAAGGTAGATAAGAAGTCTGTTCTAGAACAGACTAATGGATTGCAAACCATTGTGCATGAAATATCTCGAAAAGATATGCCCCTAGCTGTAACCCCCAGAAAAAAAAACCTTTGAAAAAATAATACTTGATGCCAAAAAGTCTATGATTGGAAAATATAAAGTGGACAAGTATGAATGTTATAATTGTGCCAAGCCTCGACACTTTGATATGTAATTTCGTCACATGAAGAAGGGTCGGGAACTTCAAAATCCTGATCCTCGAGCTCCTGTACCAAATGCTCCTGTTATACCTCAGGTTCATGTTGTCATATTCAGTACTAAATCTTTCGGAACTGATGATTAGTGGTTTGGAGTAATCATATGTTCTATTTTTAAGACGATTATCGACTGATGGTGGATTGATACAGCGTTAAATGCCGATATATGTCCTATTATTGATTCCTTTTCCTCCTATCAACAAGTTGAGAAATGTAAATCAGTAACAATGGAAAATTCTAGTGCTGTCAGAGTGCTAGAAAGGGGGCATGATTCTTCTTTTGGATAATGTGCAGTACCTACTAGATGTTAATAAAAACTTATTCCGACTAGTTGTTAGTTTGATAAAGTTATAATCTCCCTGAATAAATATTGGAAAAGGGTATGTATGTAGGGTCATATTTAAACTTTTTGTTAATATGCCTTGTAAAGCTCTGGATTCATTTTTAAATAATATCAATTTTGCTTCTACTTCTCTTCAAATGCAATATCTTATAATATTGAAGGTTGTGATAGTTGGCATCGTTGTTTGGGACATGTCAGTTTTAATTCTTTAAAGAGAATGGTTTATTTGCAATTGATTCCTAAGATTGAAATTCGCATGAATGATATGTCATGACATGTTTACAAATAATTGGGTACGAGTGCATGACCAAGTCCAGCCTATGTCGTAGTATCAGCAGCAGTATAATGTCTATACCTCCATAATAATACATAAATACCTCTCCAATATACAAATATCTTCGCATAGTATAAATATGTCACATATCACAATTATAACTATCTAACTCATTTACAATTTATTTAAACAAGAAGAAAAGAGAGATGTGAAACATAAACTAAAAGTCCATAATTTAAATAATTGAATATCTATACAGTTCAAAAGAAAATCATAGACCCAAACAATAATAGCAACAAAAGTCCACTACAGTGCAAGTCCAAGGTAAAAGTATCAGGAACAAACCCGCTAAAAGAAAATAAGTAACTAAGCAAATCAAATAACTATATCGTCGTTTGGTATGGATCCAAATCCTCCATATCCTTACCTATCTCACCCTCGGAAGGCCTGTAATGCGTAGGATATTGATCGTCTTCTAAATCTATCAACGTATAATCTCTAGTCAGGAGTGAGAAAAATAAACATAAAGAAAAGTACAATAGCGATAAATACTATCATAGATGACTCTAGAAGAACAGTCGATATATAAAAAAAGGTGATGATGAAGATAATGCAACAGTAGGTATAATGAAAATAATGATCAAACTATAGAAACAGAGTAACAACGATACCATATACACTTGTGTTCTTTATAATATACTATTCTGTTTGTGAACTACAAAAGGCTATCTGGTACATCGGTCTGTATGGACACCAGGCAACTATTATTTGAGTATGATGCGCTAATAGGTCTACGAATAACAAACCACAACCTAGTAGTGCATTTTTCCTATTTCAATTATAATATGTTTGTTGAACGATTAAAGGTAAAGAGAGTAACAAGCATAAATGAGTAAACAAAATCATATGATAACTTTTACGTGTGCGAGTGACATGATCAAAGTGATAACAAGTAGCAAATAATCAAAGGAAGGACATGCTAGTAGATAACATAAAGAGTAAAATCATTCATGATATCTCCTTTTGGAAAGTATTTACAACTGGTTGATGTTTGTACGTAGCTCCCTCTACGACCACATGCCAAACACAACAAAAACATAGGCACTAAAGTACTTCCTATAGATCTACATATTCACTTCTAGTCTGTAGCCATGTTCGTGTTTTTTAGGTTACTTTTCTGTTTTAAAAAACTCCAAAAAATACTAACAACATTATTCTAGAAATTTTGGAAAAATAAGGCCAGTTTAGTCCTACCTAATAAAGCCTGTGAGGTTTTTCTCAGCACTTAGTTTTATAGAATGTTTAGGTCATATAATTTACTTACTAATTAATAGGTCGATCTGGACCAATAGGAAAGGAAGGATCATGACTTCCAACATAGGAATCCATGTAACATCCAGTCCCAAAAACACGTGGGACCAGTACACATGACAATAGTCAGCTACGTATCAAACGAAACTCAATCCAACTCGATACATATACGTTGTTCATAATCAGATAAATCTATCTATAACCCAGTACGACTATCATATTAGTTTTCTCAATCCACATAATATGAACTATAAGAATGAGCAAATATGTAGCTATATACTACATGTCTTCAACCCAATAATATATTCGTTTAATAGACCCGAGATAGTAACATGGGCCAATAAAAACTAGGTTGTACAACATAGTAATAATAGAATAAAATGTTACTACGAAAAAAACATGATACAAATACCACCTTAGTAGTACCTTGATTCGAGAAAAGTAAAACTGACAATGCCTTTCAGTAAGTTACGGGTAATCTTTCTTACCTAACTAGGAAGGAGACCAGGTCCTTAGTGAAAAGTAACAAGCTACATAGAAGCATGCCATAATAACTAAATAATAATAAACAACAATATGTAATAGCACTATTCAAACTGACTAAGTGAATGCGATGTGAGGACAACGTTCGCACACATGGGCATCTGGCTAAATAGGTAATCGACATAATTCGTATCGGGAACCAGGGCTAATACACACACACACACACACACACACACACACACACACACACACACACACACACACACACACATATATATATATATATATATATATATATATATATATATATATATATATATACTATGTACAGCGTTCATCGAACATCAGAGGCTATCTTCTCAAAGGGTCATCACTCTCGTAGATCCTCTGGGTCTACAGTTCACAAGAAAAAGTGTAGGCTTAATTACTACTTGATACCCTCAACTATTACGCTTTTTCAAGTTGATACCCTAAACTTTTTTTTGTAACAACTTGATACCCAGATAATTTTTTGGACAATAATGTCCTTACCCAAATTTTAAAACTACCACTCACCCCCCCACTTCTACTCCAGGCCACTCCCCCACTCTCCCCTCCCCTCCCCGCCCCGCCTCGCCTGCACCCTCCCCCTCCGCCGCCTCGCCTGTACCCTCCCCCTCCGCCTCCCCGCCTGCACCCTCCCCCTCCGCCGCCCCGCCTACACCCTCCCCTTCCCCCCCGCTCCCCTCCACCCTCCGGCAACCCGCACCCCCTCCCCCCTCCCTCTCTCGCTGCCCTCCTCTCCTTTCCCGACTCCACCATCGCTGGAGAGGGAGGGGGGAGGTGGTCGCCGGAGAGGAAAGGGGGGGAGGTGGTCACCGGAATGGGAGGGGGGGAGGTGGGTTGCATGGGAGAGAGAAAGCCAGGGGCATTTTTGGGATTTTTTGTGTTTTAGGTATTAAGTTGAAAAAATAAAATAGTTGAGGGTATCGAGTTGTTGAGTAAAAAAGTTTAGGGTATTAAGTTGAAAAACTGAAATAGTTGAGGTTATCAAAGTGCAATTAAACCAAAAGTGTATGGTGACCAATACGTCTAGTAACTGTCCTTCCTGCCTAATGATAGTGTACCAGCGAGTCTATGACTCGTCCAAGAATATGCAATCTAAATATCTATCCAGAGTAATCATAACTCTAATATCATACCTCATAGCAAATCTCAACTTCTAACTGATACATGTCTCACTCGTATGAACCATAGATAGGATACAGGAGTGCATGCCCCTATCATGCATAACATGTGTCATAAGCCTATATAAGTATCAAATGTCACATCCATTTTTCTATTTAAGGGTATTTTGGTAATTGTGATTTTTTTGATTATTTGAATATATTATATTATTGGAGTTGTGATTTTGGCCTGTGACAGTATAGCCTTGGTGCAACCTAGCCTAGTGTCTCACCATGACTTAGTGACCGAGTAGCATGATTTATTTGGGTTAGTAATCCTATTATAAGGTTAGAAGCTATTAGCATGTTGATTAGGGGCTAGTTAGCATTTTTTTAATTAATGTTTTATTTTTTTTAGCCATAGAAAAGAGGCTAAGCCCAACCCATAGGAAACCCTAGTCCACCCAAGTGTGGCTGGCCAACTAGGTCAAGGGGGGAGTACTTAATATCTCCTATTGAGAATTTATCTCACTTTTCATTCCTTTCCTCCTCAAAACCTAAGTATCCCCTTTAACTTTCTCATTTCTTCTCCTATTAAACCCTAGCCTTTTGCATTAGGTTCTAATTATTGTTTATGAATTATTATTGGTGAGGAAATTCATAATTTTGTTGCATTAGAGTTTTGGAGACGCAAGGAGGATCTACAGAATTGAAACTTTCTATAGGAATTCATCTTGATAGGTAAATTCTCCAAAACTCTATAATTTTATGAACTATTCACATTGATGCATCCATCTAGGTGTCCCCTAGCTGTAGGATGAGTTTTGTAGGATTTTGTATTGATTTGGTGTCCGTATCGGACACGTATCGGTACAAATATGCATGTGTTTGTTGAAATGCCATAAAGAATTTTTGTTTATAATTTTGAAAACTAATTGATTGGATTTGTAGATCTATACATGACTTATGATTGTATATTGGACTGAGCACGTTTTGAGTCATATTCGTGTCCAGAATCGGACACGAACCACAGCATGAGACACGCGCGCGCATGCCCTGCTGATCAGGTGGCAGTGTGCAGTGTCTGTGTCACTTGGACACGCAAAATTTGGTGTATGGCTTGGGGACATGACTGACATGTCAGCCCCCAAGTGCCATGTCATCTCGTTTTGTGTCGGACACGTATTTTGAACCACACACGATTTCTGAACACAGTATATTATTTATTTTTAGATACTGATACGTGTCTCATATCATACATATACGTGTCGTGGCCCTGTGTCAGGGTATCCCATCCCTAGACCTAGGCCCCCTCTACCCTCTGACACGTGCATGTGACACTTGAGTCATTGTGTCGTGTCCTAGGCTAGAAGGCATGTCAGCACGACGATTGGTTCACTGTGCACTGTTACACAGTCCAATTGTGCTCGTGTCATCTCGTGTCCAGTTCTTGGGACACGAGAAGACTCATGGTAACACGAGTGACATGTCCATGTTATTGTACACCCCTGTCACATTGATTTCGAGTTTGGTTTGTGATATTCATTTGATCCAGGTTGATTGGTCTATTGATGTGTGATTTCGAGTGGGATTCAAATTGGTTTTCAAGTTGATTTTAAACTCTGATACAGTGAATATAACAGTCAGTTTTGAACTATGTTTGAAATAGTTTGAAAGATGCAATCTTAGTTTAATTTTGTTTTGTGATGTATTTTCATCAGTAATTGGGATTGGTTATGGATTTCGTTTAGGTTTTCAATGCATTATCAGAGTTTAACTGAGTTAAATTCTCAGCTTTGTATTAAATTGCTTTTCCAATTTTCCTTTTATTCAGATATTTGTATTGCCATATTTGATTCACTGTGAACTTGATTAGCTGTGTTATGTTTTGATTCTCAAATTTTATTAGGTAGTGTTTTCAAGTTTTGTAATGTTCAGGAAATTTGGTTTCCTTTTTAAATTCTCAGTTTAGTAATGATTCAATCTCAGTTTTCAATTGGTCTTTATGATGTTAGTTACAGAAGGATATCCCAGGTTGGTTTTACCTTTGCATTCTCTTTTAATTGAATTAGTTTCGAAGGTTGGGTTCTAATATACTGATACTGTGGTGGACTGTTTGGGTTCAGCCCTATCCCAATTCCAGTTCATCCCATTCCATTCTTTTCATTCCTATTTCATTTTTATCTTCCTTCCATGCCTCTATTCATATATGCTTTCATGTTATATTAGTAAATGGGTAGATATATCCTATCTATACTTGATAGTATATTATGTAGGTACTTTCTCTATAGTTGAATATTGTTATATATACTTGATTTCATATTGTAGGTATCCTATATATACTTGCATATTGTATTATGGATGTATATATTTGGTTGTGATATAGGTTTTGTAGTATAGTGATATAGGCTATAGGCTTATATGAGTTTAGTGTTTAGCCTATAGAGTTAGTATAGCCTAGTGTATTCTTATTAGGCTATGTGTTATGTTGGTTAGGCTTAGAGTTGACCAATAGTTGACTTTGGCCTAGAATAGCCTGAAACTATGTAGATTGCATTATAGGCTTTTGTTATTACATTTTGGATATGTTGTGACCTGTGTTGCTCTAAAATAGGACTCAGATACTCCAGCTCAGACTCATATTCTCAACAGACAGACAAGATATCAGGCGAGTACATTCTCTGACCGTTTTATACTTGTTAGGAATTATATTCTTGTTATAGTTTAATTTACTTGAGGCGGACACGACGTTATCATGGATTAGTACTATATGGATCTTTACATGAGATGTTATTCCCCTCGGGTGCATCGAATACATCATTTCATGTGCTTTTCACGAACATCATATATTTTGTGGACTCTTATTATTCATGTATACTCATGTGCTCTCATGTACTCTCATGATCTCATGAGCTTCATGTATAAACTATCATGTACAATAACATAACCTGTCTAGATCCTTGTGTATTGATTGGGGCATGGGGGAGTAGAAATAGTCATGTGAACAATTCCAAAGTAGTGTAATCATGTACAAACTCTTTAGTGTAATCATGTGCAAATCAAGCCGTTTATATGTTTATCTTGTACTCTAAATCACATAGTCACTTACAGTTCTCTATTATTATATATAGATAGACTTGTTTATCAGTTTTCTCTCTTTCTTCCATGCTTATTTCTTATAACGTTTTATGTATCTTAGCCTATCACATGCTTTATATTCTCTGTCAAGATATGAACTACGTGAGATGTATTGTGCCCGTTCCCGTCCTGACTGGACTGTTGAAAATATTATAGGTGATAAGGAGGAGTTCTGTCCTACGTATTATGGCACAGGCTTAGATGACACCGGTGACTTGGACCCTCAGGAGGATCCTGCAGTTGCTGAGGACTTGCATATTGTCTAGATTAGATTTCTAGACTTGCTTCCCCTTGTTGTATTACTTATATACTTTCAGTTTCTGGATATCGATAGATGTTGTATATTCAGATATTACTCTTATTGTAGTTGATTGGAGATTACTCTTTTATCTTATCTTTTTATCTATTCTCTTTATTCTACCTTAGATGCTGTGATTGAGTTATACCTTTATATTGTTCTCCTTTTGGAGTGTATATCACTGTACAGGTTTGGTTATTATGAGATTTGTGACCTAGGACAATGTTCTACCGCCGACATTGTGGCATAGGCTGGACGTACCAACCTTTCGTCCCCTTACACTGGATGCGGGTCGTGACACGTTTTTAGTGGTAGCCCATGCAGGTTTTCACAACTAGTGCGACTTCGTGGTGGTACTCGAATTAGAGTATCGTTACAGCCTGCAGTAGGATATAGGATATAAGTTAAGGTACTCAATCACATTAGGAAAACTCTTATCAAATTCTTGCTGCTAATTACCTTCTTTTAAAATGAACTATCCTAATTTGATTAAATCGCTTCCTTCTCAGTAATTGATTATTTGTTTTGATCTGTCTTCAGGATGGTGGAGACACGATCGCAGCGCTCTTGTCAAAAGGATACTACTAAGAGGTCTGCTACTTCTTGTCCGACTCAACCGGGCTCGGAGACCACAGTACCTCTTATTCCAGCTCAGGTGGGACCGTCTGCAACTTTTGGGGTGCTCCTCCACCAGTTTCGAGGACTACCCAAGGGGTTCAGGGGATGCCACCACCACCACCTCCGGGAACAGTTGATATGGAGCAGTTCTTTGCCTTCATGCAGCAGATGATGGAGACCCAGTGTCGTCAGGCAAAGGATATGAAGCAGGGCATTGACAATGCCCATCAGTTAGCCATGGTGGCAGAAGAGAGGTGACTGCCCAACCGCAGGAGGGGCAGATACAGCCGAACCAGCCGATGACTTCGGACATTCAAGATTTCCAGAAGATACGGTCGTGAGACTTCAAGGGTACCGAGGGTATCTTATATGCCGACGACTGGATCGAGCATATAGAGGAGATCTTCCATCTCGCGGAGATACCAGCTAGGCTTCAGATAGAAGCAGCGGGCAGCCAGATGCAGAACCTTGCCCGCACATGGTACTAGACCGACCCCAGGATTGGTACTCAGGGGCAGACTTGGGAGGCTTTCAAGAAGCTCTTCAAGAAGAAGTTCTTTTCTGACACAGCACTTGGCGCCTTGTAGACGTAGTTAGAGAATCTGGTCCAGGAGAACCAGATAGTAGAAGAGTACGTTGGAGAGTTCTGCCGTCTGGACAGATTTATAGAGGGCCTGAGCGAGATAGTGAAGGCTAGGAGATTCAGGAAGGGCTTGATTAAGGAAGTCAAGTCCTTGACCAAGAGCAATAAAAATGCTACTTTCGAGGAGATTTTGATGGGAGCTATGGCAGTGGAGGACGACCTCGAACTAAAACTGAAGAGAGGTCGTGATTCATATGGAGCCAGCGGCAGTGAAAGCCAGGCCAAGAGGCCTCATTATTAGCAGTAGCATCAGCAGAAGCCGTTTCAGCAACAGCAGTTCCAGAGTCAAGGTCATGCACCTTTTCAGCAGAAGTAGATACAGCAGGCGCCTAGACAGCAGCAAGTCAGCAGTTGCACTTTCTGCAAGAAGCCAGGACATGTGTAGAATGAGTACAGAAAGAGGCTAGGTAAGTACCTCCTTTGTGGTTCAGCAGAGCACCAGTTGAGGGATTGTCCTATGTCTTCGGGACGTACAGCATAGGGAGCAGGAGCCAAGGCTCCGACAGGGCCGCAGAAGGGACCATTGTCGACCCAGCAGCAGAAGTTTACCCAGCACCAGCAGCAGACTAGAGGAAGTCAACAGGGGCGAGCCTTCACCATATCAGCCGAGGATGCAGAGGCAGTGGGAGATCTGATAGCAGGTTCTGTTCTTCTCGACTCCTTTCCTGCATTCGCTTTGTTTGATTCGGGGGCTTTCCATAATTTTGTTTCTGTATCTTTTGCTGTTAGACACCAGCTTTCTTCTGAACCATTGCCTAGGACTTGTAAATCATGACTGGGGGTGGTATCATCCTTGTCCGTGATGTTTGCAAGGATCGAAGAGTAGTTTTGGGAGGCCGAGAACTGGATATGAGTCTGCTCGTAATGCCATTACCGAACTATGATAATGTACTCGGTATGGATTGGTTGAGCAGACACCATGCCAGTATAGATTATCGCGGTGGTAAGGTTCTATTCAGAGAGCCAGGAGAGTCAGAGTTTGAGTTCACCAGACGAGAGACGGACCAGAGCAGGGGAGTCTTCTGCGGAGCTTCACTAGAGGAGCAGGGCATGCCACATCTATTGATAGTTGAGTTCATGGATGTATTTTCGGAAGAGTTGCCAGGGTTACCTCCGGACAGAGATGTAGAGTTTTCTATAGATTTAGTGCCCGACGCAGAGCCGATATCTCAGCACGTCTATAGCATGAACAACAACGAGATAGGGGAGTTGAAGAAGCAGGCAGATGAGTTACAGGACAAAGGCTTCATCCGATCGAGTTCTTCACCATGGGGTGCACCAGTACTCTTTGTGCCGAAGAAGGATAGTTCGGTATGGATGTGTATCAACTACAGGGTTCTCAACAGCCTTACGATCTAGAACAAGTACCCACTGCCGAGGATCGATGATCTGTTCAATCAGTTGAACGGAGCGAAGGTATTCTCCAAGATTGATCTGAGGTCAGGTTACTATCAAGTGAAGGTGAAGAAGGAGGACATTCCAAAGACAGTATTCAGGACACTGTATGTTTTGACCCAAACCGGATCAAAGTCAACCTAATCTTGACAATTAATAAAACAATATTTATCATAGTCCAATATGACACATCAAGCTCTAAAACGATCAACTCATCACATCAGTTCAAGTCAACAGCTGTCTGAAGAATTTCTGCCATATGTATTCTGGAAGTCTGTAATTTTATTGCTTTTGAGTATAGGCAAATATACGTTGGGTCATACTGAGCAACTTTGGACTAGACTTAAACTTCATAGGTCCATTTAGCCAATAGCCAAAACAGCCCAACAGCCTAAGCCTATTTATGAACTTTCTGTCCATATGAGACAGTTCGAGCCGAACTCTGCCTCCACACAGAGTTCGGGTCGAACTCTGTCCCCTAAATTACAGGAAGCTAATTTTTAGGATTTAATCACTGCTAGTTGTCCAACAGCCAAAAATTTGAATTCTAGACATAGAATTCTGGCCGAATTCTGCCTACCCAGAACCCTATAAATAGGCCTTGAATTCTTCTATTTTAATTCATTCAATCTTCTTCTCTTACATAGCCTACATATTAAAGAGCTCTACCTTTCCATCCAACTTAGCTTTCAAACTTCCCAACCGTCCATGTTGCTAGTACGATTCAGCTAGAAGTTTGAAGTACAAGAAGTTGTAAGTCACTTGGAAAAGTCCAAGTTTCACCACAGCGATCATTGAAAGAAGTTTGGCGTACTCTTCTGAGTAAAGGCACGTGGTCGTAACCCTATTTCACAAATAGTGGATTTCAATCCTTAGCTAGAGTTCTCAGGCCTGGACTAGTCCTCCACGAGGGAGACCAGGTTAAAAATCTTGCTGTGTTTGCGTTTGCTCTTTGACTTTTTTATTTCCGCATTTATATTACTCTTATTATTTTATTGGTGAAAAGAGTTTAAGTTTTTAATTGATCATTTTCATTATAAACTCTATTCACCCCCTCTAGAGTTGTCTACCTGTACTTCAATTGGTATCAGAGCTCTGTTCTCCTTTCAAGGACTAACATCCTAGAGCTGATCCATGGCAACTATGTAACACCCCTAAATTTATACTATATTTTTTATTATTAAATTTGGTACCGATTTAAAATTTTGTATTGTACGTCGCGTAGTCGTATTGTACGTCGCGCACGATATTTTATTTTTTTCGTATGCTCGTCGAGTGCGAATATGTGCGAGCGTACATAATTTAGAAAAACTTTTTTATTTATTTATAGTTTCAAAATAATATATAATTATTTTTGCTATCATATCAATACTTCCAAGTCCATTATTTATTTATTTATTTATAAAAGTCTTCTGTTTATAATAATTATCAATAATAAATAATATTCTTGTGCATACGTATATAATTCCTAAATATTTTACTAGTTTATTTTTAAATAAAAACGTATTTTTGAAATTTATTAATATTAATATTTTATTATTCAAAAAGATTTATTATTTTCGAAATTATTATTAATGGTATTTTTGAAAAATATATTTCGAAATTATTGTGGCGATTTAAACCTTGATTTGAAATTTTGGATTTATTTAAATAGTTAAGTATTTGAAATTTGATTTATCCTATTCGATTTTAAACTAAAATTTAATTTGATTCAAATTGGATTTGTATTTAGATTTGGATTTGATTTTAAATTAAATAGCAAATTATCTAATTGGGTTTTAAATTATTCATAATCCATATCCAATTGGGAATTCCCACATCCTATAAATAGGCAGGTACTCCTCCAATATTTTCATCCACAAAAATTTCTACATAGTGTACGTGCATCGTGTCGGTGTCCATCTCTTCCGTGTCAGCCGTGACGGCCTCGGGTCCGACCCCGGTGTCTTTCCAATAAATTATTTTGTTTACATATACATTGTCACCATCTTCGTGTCCACACACGGACACGCCATCCTCCTTCTCTAACACCAAGTCCTAACCCTAAAACCTAACTCTAGAGAACCCACAACCTCGATCTCGGAGAACGCCCCGCTATCTCTCCACGAGCCCCAATACAGTCGTCACCCAATCCAGCCATAGATCATCACCACACCCATTGCCGCCCTGCCAATTCTCACCGTTTACCGTCACCACCACGACCACAGTACCCGGCCAGTGGCCGATCACCCCGGCAGCCCGCCACCACCATCAGTAACGTCACCACCACCGTACCCCAACTCCTCTTCCGACCGCACCAACCCATCACGGCCAACCAATAACCCGGCCTACCAACACCAGTCACCACCACATCATCAACCCAGCAAAGAGAGAAAAGGGAACCCTTACCTCGATCCGCCGCCCGTGCCAAACCCTCGTCCTTCCCGTCCGACCCGGTCGCATCATTCACCAACGTTGCCGGCGAGTGAGACCGCCGCGCCTTGCTCCGACCTCCACCAAAAGCCGAACCACCGGCTGTGTCGCCGACCCCCGCACGAGCACACCATCTCCGGGCCTCACCGCGCCGAGCCTACTCCGGTCACCCCGACTCACCATCTCGTCGTCCCTGACCATCCGCCTAAGCCCCAATCGGTCGCCCCGAGATGCGTGCCCCTCCTTAAATATGTGCTTCTCGTCGAGATGCCGCCGACGAAAATGAGTTAGCCACCGTGCCTCGACCAGGCAGGCTACGCCGCCATATCTTCACTGAGACCCAGATCTGTCCCTTTTTGGTCGTGTTTCCGCCGCGACCATCCTTCCGCCGCCAGTGGCCGAGACCGCCGCCGCGCCGGAGCTCGTCGTCGCCCACGCGCACGAAACCCACTTTCCGACCAAACCCGCCTCGACGACCGCTCTACTCCCTTTTCCCGAATCCCCATCTCTGTCTCTCCCCTCAAAATCTGCCTCCGGTGCCGTCCTAGCTGGCTCGCCGCCATGAGCCACCGTCCCTCTCCGCCCCTTGCCGCCGGCGCAGCCCTTGCCATCCGCTCCCTTCTTCCTTTTTTTTTCTTTTTCCCTTCAGTTCTCTCATCCTCTTTTTCCGAGAACAAAAGGGAGCAGCAGCCTGTTTCATTTATTTTTTATTTTTATTTATTTTATTTTATTTTTATTATTGATTAATTACTACTACTTTGTTTTGTCTGGTTGTCTTATTGATATAATTATTATAACCATCACCATTATTATTATTAAAACTGTAATTATTAATTATATATCTATGTTAGTAGTTATTATTATTATTATTATTCTCATTACTATTATTTTTATTTTGTTGCAAGAATACATTTTTAAGTATCTTCCAAACAATGGCATGTATACATGTATTACATAAAAAGAATATTAGTAGTATTATTAGTATTTTACCATTTTAATGAGCATAATTTTGTGGATGTATTTGCGTTCACTATTTGGGGTTACCAATATCAAATTATATTTTTTTAAAAAACCATAATATTTGCATCTCTCTTTTATAGTAGCCTTAAAATATATGACTATATATTATACACTTCTAAAAATATTTTGTATACAATAAGTTCTAGACTTTTTGACTAATTATTTTGACTAAAATATAGCTTTCTACCTAAGAGTTACCTTTACGAACTTAGCGTTTAGCCTGAATCAATTTTCATACTTCAAGTATTACCAAAAATTATTTTTACTAAGTAAATTAGTTTTCGATTATTATAAATAGTTTTCTAAATTTATATATATATTATTTATTCGATTTCCTCCAGTCCATAACCAGTCCTATTATTCCTATTCCTTCGCCCAATTCAAGCATACCTTATGTCCATCCTAACTAATTTGACCCTTCTGGACCCAATGGAACTGTCCGTGACACCATCCGATGTCACCTTATATAGTTGTTGTACTGACATCGCAGTTCGTGCCACATACATCATTGCAGCACACCAGGCGTACTACCAGGCAAGACACCTTTCTTTTACTGTTTAAATTTCCTGCTCAATATCATGCATGTTTTAGTTTTTTTAAAATTATATATAAATACAAATTACTATATTTTATGAAATTGGCTTAGAGTTAAGGGACTACCGTCAAATTTAGTGTGTCTCATTGACTTGCCACGATTGTACACGAATTGTGTGTGAGAGTTGTGAGTATCATATAGAGGTCATTTGCGTGTGGGCTGATCTCCCGTGCGCATGCGTAGTAATAACTGTCAATAGATGCATGATTAGAAGACTTGACAGCTATCTATATTAAAACAGTATGGTGGAAACGACATGTGTTTGTGTGTCATGGTTATGACACACGTATAGTATCATTGGGGGGAGGGGACAGCTACTAGCGTAGGGGCTACTTTTATTTTACACACATTTGGGAGATAGTGTCTCGGATGAGCGCTACGTGTTACCCGGCCGATAGTGTCTCGGATGAGCGCTACTTGTTGGCCACTCTTTATTACTTGCTTAAGACAGCCCCTGCATAGAACATTGTCCTCTAAATTGAAATCCACATAGAATGGTGAGGAACCTTTACCCATGCATATTTTTCTATTGAACTTTATTTATTCAGTCTGTTGGCATGATATTATGTGTCTTGTTACGTCCCTCTGAGGACCTGGTTATCTCTCCAGGTGTGTGTTCCATGATTTCTTGCAGGTGCTCTAGCTAAGGCCATTCCTTCCCTCGTAATGATTGCTCTAGGACTCGTTATTTGCTCTCGCTTACTAAATTCTTTCCTTGTATATTTTTTCATGTTTAATTTGGTTGGTAGTGGACTTTGTCTCCGCCAATTATTGTGTACTTGACAAAACTCAAATCATTATTTATCTTTGTGGATGAGATTTAGTGTCTTGGCTTACTACATTTATAGCTTATGTATATATACGAGTCATATATTTACTCGTATGTATACAGCTGCAAGATACGTATCTAGTCTCAAGTATTTGGGACTGGGGCGTTACATGTTTTTGTGGTAGCCCATGCAGGTCGAGTTTGTCACTTCGGTTACGTAATTGTACCGATGTGAGCCTGCAATATAGGATTAGAATCTAGGAATCTCATCCACCTACTTGACATCCTTTCTTGACTTCAAATTTTGAACTCTCGTTTTTCCTCCTTGATTTGCATCTTGTTTGACTCCTTCTACCGTAAATTCTTTGTTTCGTGCTTAGTGGCAATTAGAAAGATGACTACACTCGTATATGCTCATAGGTCAAACACATGG
Organism: Iris pallida; assembly: GCA_029216955.1. NCBI lineage: Eukaryota > Viridiplantae > Streptophyta > Magnoliopsida > Asparagales > Iridaceae > Iris > Iris pallida. The sequence continues at coordinate 34,812 of JANAVB010011005.1, read as the reverse complement.
CTAGAAGGATTACCTTGACAATTAGTATGCATTGAGGTCTTATTTGTGTTACCTAGAAATTTGATCTTAAGGATTAGTTTTTTTCCAAGTTGGGTAGTAGTATGTTACCGCCATCAAAAGGATAGTTTAAATTCTATTTTAAATTTACAAGGTGGTATACACAAGAGGATAGCTAGATCGAGAAAACAGAAATTTTATGAATTTTGAAATTGTGAAATAGTTATGATTTATTAGGGATATGAAATCCATTTGAGAGATATCTTGAGTTTTTATATTGTGACACTTGATTTACTGTTAACTTTAAGGTGGATATCTCGAGATTTTTTAAGAGTTTAAATTATGATTTTGTAGATGACTAGAGAGACGAAAGTTTAGAAGGGAGAGAACTTGAGGTTTTAAATTGTGCGTACGATTTATAAGTTTATTAAATTTTGAAGAGATGATGGGAAAAAATTTTATTTAAATATTTGGTGGATATGAAAGCGACTTTGAAGAAAAAATTTAAATTTTAAATTGTGTCATATGATCTATAATTTAAGAAGTTAATTAGATATTAAGTTTAAAAGCCTTGATTATGGATATTTAAATTTTGGTAAAAAAAGATTTAATTTGGGTTACACAATTTGCGAATAATGGAACAGGCCAAGAATTTATCTCGAGGTACATTTGAGAATTGGAAATTTTAAAAGTGATGGCTTATTATGAAAATTTAGTTGTGCCGTATTAGATATGATAAAGGATTTTTGGAATTTATTTAAAGAAAATTTAACTTTAAGTTATGATTAAATACTTGATGGAGTATCTTGAGATTTTATCTCGAAACTGTTGGGGAACTTAAAATTTAAAATTTGATCATATATTGGTAGAGGACCAAGATGCAAGCAGGTCACCCTAATAGGATGCAAGTATTCCTTATTTGCCATGATAGTTGTATGTACTCGAGTGTAGTTAAGTCATCTGCCAGACTATGTGAAGATATCCCAATTTTGACTCACTCGACACTCCCTCAAATCTAGATTTATCGTAACTTTCTCATACTCCATCTAAGTGGCTATCATATCTCTAGAAACTGTATTCTAACTTATTTTACCTTGATTTACTCGAATCTGAATTTTCTTATTTTCGTGTTTTAACTTGATCAATTATTTTGTACGTTAATCATTATCTCATGAATTTCCACTTTCTATTTAAAATTCTTTTGTGTCCTTTACCGTGACTTTGATATTTGGAGCACAACACTAGACCTTTCCTTCCCACAAATTTCGTAAGCAAGACCAACACGAGCCCACCTTCATGTAGTTATATCACGTGCCACTAAAACACGTCTTCTTGTACTCTAATTTCATATTGCGACTTTCGGGTCAAAAAGACTGGACTCAAATCCCTACCGTGAAACCAATATACTTTTAACTATAGACGAGACCCAATTCTTTCCACCCGATGTGTAAAGTTTGACTTGCGCTTTACCTTGATTGCTTGACCCATTGACCCCTTTACACTACTAGTTTAACTCTTGTAAGTTGGGTAGAATACCTCCCGACCTAACCAACTTTTTGTGGACCACATTGATAGGTTCACTTGAACCATAGAATTCAGTAGACCCTAACTTATCTAGTCAACTAAGCAAACTGCATAGGCCCAAATTTCGGGCGGAACTTAGATTTTATAAGATCTTGGACTAGATTTCTTTCATCATTACCCTTTACTTATTATTTTATTTACCTATGATGCTAAAGTAGCTTAGTTTTGCAAGCGTATTCTTTATCAAGCTTGATCATGACATATGTTTTATTGGGTCGCTCCTACTAACATATGGTCCAATCAGAACCGGTACATGATTGTCTGATCAACCAAGTGCACTTTGGTTCGCTTTTATCTATCGTTCTACGTGGATGGGGACATAACTAAACTTGTCCTTTAGAGTCCCAACCGTGACTGCCTTGAAAATTCCTTTTGAAATTATTCGGTCGCCTTTGAATCACGTATTCGTATTCGATAACGCCTCCTTCGAACTCTATATTGCTTTCACCTTCACCTATTTTAGAAGGACGAAGGCGTTATACTAGAACCTCCTCTAGCCTTCCTATCGATTATGACCATACCGTATTATTTTTCTATGATCTAGATCGTGAATTCTTACGACATGATTTGTTATAGATTGTTTCCCATCGATACCCCCTTGTGACTTCTCACCCCCATACTAATTCTTAATTTCGAGGACGAAATTTTTTTAAGTTGGGTAGGATGTAAAACCCCTAAATTTCTACTATATTTTTTATTATTAAATTTGGTACCGATTTAAAATTTTGTATTGTACGTCGCGTAGTCGTATTGTACGTTGCGCACGACGTTTTATTTTTTTTCGTAATTGCTCGTCGAGTACGAATATGTGCGAGCGTACATATTTTAGAAAAACATTTTTATTTATTTATAGTTTCAAAATAATATATAATTACTTTTGCTATCATATCAATATTTCCAAGTCCATTATTTATTTATTTATTTATAAAAAGTCTTTTGTTTATAATAATTATCAATAATAAATAATATTCTTGTGCATACGTATATAATTCCTAAATATTTTGCTAGTTTATTTTTAAATAAAAATATATTTTTGAAATTTATTAATATTAATATTTTATTATTCAAAAAGATTTATTATTTTTGAAATTATTATTATTGGTATTTTTGAAAAATATATTTCGAAATTATTGTTGCGATTTAAACCATGATTTGAAATTTTGGATTTATTTAAATAGTTAAGTATTTGAAATTTGATTTATCCTATTCGATTTTAAACTAAAATTTAATTTGATTCAAATTGGATTTGTATTTAGATTTGGATTAGATTTTAAATTAAATAGCAAATTATCTAATTGGGTTTTAAATTATTCATAATCCATATCCAATTGGGAATTTCCACATCCTATAAATAGGCAGGTACTCCTCCAATATTTTCATCCACAAAAATTTCTACAAAGTGTACGTGCATCGTGTCGGTGTCCATCTCTTCCGTGTCCGCCGTGACGGCCTCGGGTCCGACCCCGGTGTCTTTCCAATAAATTATTTTGTTTACATATACATTGTCACCATCTTCGTGTCCACACACAGACACGTCATCCTCCTTCTCCAACACCTAGTCCTAACCCTAAAACCTAACTCTAGAGAACCCACAACCTCGATCCCGGTGAACGCCCCGCTATCTCTCCACGAGCCCCAATACAGTCGTCACCCAATCCAGCCACAGATCATCACCACACCCATTGTCGCCCTGCCAATTCTCACCGTTTTCCGTCACCACCACGACCACAGTACCTGGCCAGTGGCCGATCATCCCGGCAGCCCACCACCACCATCAGTAACATCACCACCACCGTACCCCAACTCCTCTTCCGACAGCACCAATCCATCACGGCCAACCAACAACCCGGCCTACCAACACCAGTCACCACCATATCATCAACCCAGCAAAGAGAGAAAAGGGAACCCTTACCTCGATCCGCCGCCCATGCCAAACCCTCGTCCTTCCCGTCCGATCCAGTCGTAGCATTCACCAACGTTGCCGGCGAGTGAGACCGCCGCGCCTTGCTTCTTCCTCCACCAAAATCTGAACCACCGGCTGTGTCACCGAACCCCCGCACGAGCACACCATCTCTGCGCCCACCGTGCCGAGCCCACTCCGGTCACCCCGACTCACCATTTCGTCGTCCCTGACCATCCGTCTAAGCCCCAATCGGCCGCCCCAAGATGCGCGCCCCTCCTTAAATCTGTGCTTCTCGTCGAGATGCCGCCGACGAAAACAAGTTAGCCACCGTGCCTAGACCAGGCTGGCTACGCCGCCATGTCTTCACTGAGACATAGATCTATCCCTTTTCGGTCCTGTTTCCGCCGCGACCATCCTCCTGCCGCAAGTGGCCGAGACCGCCGTCGCGCCGGAGCTCGTCGCCGCCCACGCGCGCGAAACCCACTCTCCGATCAAACCCGCCTCGACGACCGCTCTCCTCCCTTTCCCGAATCCCCATCTCCGCCTCTCCCCTCAAAATCTGCCTCCGGTGCCGTCCTAGCTGGCTCGCCACCCCGAGCCACCGTCCCTCTCCGCCCCTTGCCGTCAGCGCAGCCCTTGTCACCCGCTCCCTTCTCCCTTTTTTTTTTTTTTTATTTTCCCTTCAGTTCTCTCATCCCCTCTTTCCAAGAACAAAAGGGAGCAGCAGCCTGTTTCATTTTTTTATTTTTTATTTATTTTATTTTATATTTATTATTGATTAATTACTACTACTTTGTTTTGTGTGGTTGTCTTATTGATATAATTATTATAACCATCACCATTATTATTATTAAAACTGTAATTATTAATTATATATCTATGTTAGTAGTTATTATTATCATTATCATTATCATTATTATTATTATTATTATTATTATTATTATTATTATTATTATTATTCTTATTACTATTATTATTATTTTGTTGCAAGAATACAATTTTAAGTATCTTCCAAACAGTGGCATGTATACATGTATTACATAAAAAGAATATTAGTAGTATTATTAGTATTTTACCATTTTAATGAGAATAATTTTGTGGATGTATTTGCGTTCACTATTTGGGGTTACCAATATCAAATTATATTTTTTTTAAAAACCATAATATTTGTATCTCTCTTTTATAGTAGCCTTAAAAGATATGACTATATATTATACACTTCTAAAAATATTTTGTATACAATAAGTTCTAGACTTTTCGACTAATTATTTTGACTAAAATATAGCTTTCTACCTAAGAGTTACCTTTACGAACTTAGCGTTTTGCCTGAATCAATTTTCATCTTCAAGTATTACCAAAAATTATTTTTACTAAGTAAATTAGTTTTCGATTATTATAAATAGTTTTCTAAATTTATATATATATTATTTATCGATTTCCTCCAGTCCATAACCAGTCCTATTATTCCTATTCCTTCGCCCAATTCAAGCATACCTTATGTCCATCCTAACTAATTTGACCCTTCTGGACCCAATGGAACTGTCCGTGACACCATCCGATGTCACCTTACATAGTTGTTGTACTGACGTCGCAGTTCGTGCTACATACATCATTGCAGCACACCAGGCATACTACCAGGCAAGACACCTTGCCTTTACTGTTTAAATTTCCTGCTCAATATCATGCATGTTTTAGTTATTTTTTTTAAATTATTTGTAAATGCAAATTACTATATTTTATGAAATTGGCTTAGAGTTAAGGGACTACCGTCAAATTTAGTGTGTCTCATTGACTTGTCACGATTGTACACGAGTTGTATCTGAGAGTTGTAAGTATCATATAGAGGTCACTTACGTGTGGGCTGATCCCCTGTGCGCATGCATAGGAATAACTGTCACTAGATGCATGATTAGAAGACTTGACAGTTATCTATATTAAAACAGTGTGGTGGAAACGATGCGTATTTGTGTGTCATGGTTATGACACACGTATAGTATCATTGGGGGGAGGGGACAGCTACTAGCGTAGGGGCTACTTTTATTTTACACACATTTGGGACATAGTGTCTCGGATGAGCGCTACGTGTTACCCGGCCGATAGTGTCTCGGATGAGCGCTACTTGTTGGCCACTCTTTATTACTTGCTTGAGACAGCCCCTGCATAGAACGTTGTCCTCTAAATTAAAATCCACATAGAATGGTGAGGAACCTTTACCCATACATATTTTTCTATTGAGCTTTATTTATTCAGTCTGCTGGCATGATATTATGTGTCTTGTTACGTCCCTCTGAGGACCTGGTTATCTCGCCAGGTGTGTGTTCCGTGATTTCTTACAGGTGCTCTAGCTAAGGCCATTCCTTCCCTCGTGATGATTGCTCTTGGACTCGTCATTTGCTCTCGCTTACTAAATTCTTTCCTTGTATATTTTTCCATATTTAATTTGGTTGGTAGTGGACTTTGTCTCCGCCCAACTATTGTGTACTTGACAAAACTCAAAGTTGCTTTATATCATTATTTATCTTTGTGGATGAGATTTAGTGTCTTGGCTTACTACATTTACAGCTTATGTATATATACGAGTCGTGTATTTACTCGTATGTATACAGCTGGCATGATACGTATCTAGTCTCAAGTATTTGGGTCTGGGGCATTACAAACCACACAACCTATGTTTTCCAACTATGGTGAAGGACAGTCCAGTCATAGGCCACCCCTATTTTATGGAACCAACTACTCCTATTGGAAAACAAGGATGAGTTTCTATCTCAAGTCTCTAGACTTCGACCTGTGGACCATTGTCACCGATGGTTACAAAAAGCTCGTCAGAATAGTTGTCGATGGAGATCTCGTCGATAAACCCAATAAAAAATATTCTGACGAGGAAAAAAAATAGGAGAGTCTAGATGCTAGAGCTATTAATGCTCTTTTTTATACAATAGATATGAATGAATTTAATAAGGTCTCGACATGCACCACCTCGCACGAAGGATAGATGCTTCTAGAAGTGACGCATGAAGGAACCACTCAAGTCAATGAATCCAAAATTAGTCGTCTCACTCAAGAATATGAGGCGTTCAAGATGAAGCCGAATGAGATGATCACCCAAATGTTCATAAGATTTCTTGATATCATCAACCCTCTGTCATCCCTTGGCAAACAATATACAAATCATGAGAAGATCCGTAAGTTTCTTAGGGGGCTACCGAAGATCTGGAACCCTATGGTAACAGCTATTATAGAAGGCAATGATCTCACCAAAATGTCCATGGAAACTTTAATGGAAAAGCTGATGACCCACGAGCTCGACCTCAAAGACTTCAACGAACCTGCTCCAAAGACAAAAGAAATTGTCCTAAAAGCTCATCGTCGAAGGGCTGATCCTGAAGAGACTGACGACGACAAATCTGAAGGTGATGATCAAGCTCTTCTAGTCCGCAACTTCAAGAAGTTCTTTCATTTCAATCGAAGAAAGAAGGAACAACAAGAAGACGACGAGGAAGAACCAATGTACTACGGCTGCAAAAAGACTGGACATGTTCGAAAGGACTGTCCCTTCGCAAAGAAAGGCAACAGATATGAGAAGCCCTGCAAGAAGCCTTCTTCAAGAAAGTATGCCAACACTAGTATTTGGCCTGAAAGCGAAGCAAGTGACTCCGAGGAAGAAAATGACTCTCCTTAAGACACCGCCAATGTATGCCTAATGGCAACATCCGAGAAGGTATCAACCGAAACTCTCAATGACTTTACCTTTGATGAACTTGGTGATGCTTTTAATGATTTACTAAATGACCACAAGGAAGTCATTAGTAAATATAAGCATGCCAAGAAAAAAAATGATATGAAATAGAGATTCAAAATCTTTCTTCCTTACTTGATAATGTTAGAGACACTCCACCCACGGAAGTCACTGATGAGGTGTCCAAGCTTAAGTTAAGCTTACATGATACCGAAGCACTTATTGAAAAGCAAACACGTGAGATCTCAGCACTCACCAAAAAGCTTGCTGAAGAAAAGAACAAACACAAAATCTCTATTGCTAAGATTGATGGTCTAAATACTAAATGTAATGAACTGCATGCTGCCTCTAAGAAATTAGAGATTAGTGGGAAAACAGTTGCTCAACCTCAAACCCAATCACACAGTCACAAAACACACACAAAACACAAGACCACTCATAATAGTAATACACGTCACCCACATGCGGCACGTAAACATGCTTATATATACACGTACTCCCATACAGCACGTAAACCATATACACATAGACATTATAACCATTATCCTATTGCTACACATGGTCACTATCCCACTAACCACAACCATTCTGCACATAGACATAACTATCATCCTGCTACCACATAGTCATTATCCTGCTGTTCCACACAACTATCACCATACTGCATATAGACATCACTATCAACCTGCTCCAAATACGAATAAGGATGCTACTTGCACTTACTGTAGATTACATGGTCATATCTCACCACAATGTAGAATTAGGAAATTAGTAGATATTAATCTATATGCTGGGTACTAAAGACTAACATTTCAGGACCCACAAGAACTTGGGTACCAAAGGTCACATCTACTCTTGATATATGTGGACCTTCCTTCCTCAACTAAAAGCAAGTGGATTCTCGATAGTGGATGCTCACAACATATGACTGGAGATGCAAATCTTTTTGCATCACTATCGATGAAGAGGAAAGGGTATGTATCCTTCGGTAATAACCTAAAGGGATACATCATAGGTAATGGAACTATTGGTCATCTTTCTTCTCCTGTAATAAAGGATGTTTGCCTAATGACCGAGTTAAAGCATAACCTGCTCAGCATAAGTCACCTTGCGGATCATGGTTATGATATTAACTTTGGATAAAATAAATGCTATATTTATGATAGGTCAATGAGAGACACTGCTTTTGAAGGGATAAGAGAGGATAACATTTACGTTTTCTATCTATCTAAAAATACTAACAGTGCAGGAAGATGTCTATACGCCCACAAAGATGAGAGACTATTTTGGCACCAGCGTGTTGGTCATGCCAATATGGATACTATATCCAGGTTATCGACAAAGAAGCTAGTAAGAGGTCTGCCCAACATCACATTCAAGAAGGATACGGTATGTGCCAAATGTGAAATGAATAAAGCAACCAAATCTTTATTTCATTCCATAAACACTGTAAGTACTACTAGGCCCTTGCAATTACTGCACATAGACTTATTTGGTCCAAGTAGGGTAGCTAATTTTGGTAGAAAACTCTATGCTTTTGTTATAGTAGATGATTTTTCTAGATTCACTTGGGTTTTCTTTCTTTCAAACAAAAGCGATGCGATTCCTGTTTTTAAAATTTTTGCTAAAAAGGTTCAAAACGAAAAAGGCTACATGATTACTCGAATCCGAAGTGATCATGGAGGCGAATTCAAAAATTCCGATTTTAAAAAGTTTTGCAAAACAAATGGTTTTGATCATAAGTTTTCTTGTCCTAGAACTCTTCAATAAAATGGTATTGTAGAGCGGAAGAATAGGACTCCTGGCGATATGGCTAGTGTCATGTTTAATAAATTTTTACTTCCGAAATATTTTTGGGCAGAAGCTGTCAGTACAACTTGCCATATTTTGAACAGGGTGCTTATTCGACCTATTTCGAAGAAAACACCCTATGAACTTTGGTTTGGTAGGACTCCCAATTTATCTTATTTTAGAGTGTTCGATTGTCGCTGTTTTATCCTCAATACCAAAGATAACTTAGGCAAATTTGATGCCAAAGCTGACGATGGTATTTTTCTTGGCTATGCCACCAAGAGTAAGGGATATCGAGTGTTCAACAAACGCTCCATGATAGTAGAAGAACCTACTAATATTACTTTTGATGAGGAAAATAGTACAGCTACCATCCCCAACGATGATGATGAACCATCAACTTCTACGCCTACGACTACCAACCTGAAGCCAGCTCTCTGGAAGACCTACCGAAGAAATTTGAGTTCAAATCGTCACACCCAGTAAACTTGGTAATAGGTGAGGTATCTCGCGGAGTAAGTACTCGCTCATCCTTAAGAGATTCTATTACTGGCACTGCTTTTATTTCTCAAATTGAGAATAAAAATGTTCTAGAAGCCTTTAATGATGAATTTTGGATTTTCGCCATGCAAGAAGAACTCAACCAATTCGAAAGGAGCAAGGTCTGGGAACCTGTTTCTAGGCCAGCTAATCATTCGATTATTGGTACTAAATGGGTTTTTTGCAACAAAGTAAATGAAGATGGATCAGTTACTCGCAACAAAGCGCGTCTAGTAGCTCAAGGATATAACCAAGAGGAAGGTATCGACTACGATGAGACGTATGCTCCTGTTGCAAGACTGGAATCCATTCAGATGCTTTGTGCCTTTACAAACTTTCAAAATTTTAAACTTTTCCAAATGGATGTCAAAAGTGCTTTTCTGAATGGTTTTATTAAGGAGGAAGTTTTTGTAAAACAACCACCTGGTTTTGAAAATTATAAATTTTTTGACCATGTTTTCAAACTCAAGAAAGCACTTTATGGCCTCAAACAAGCCCCCAGAGCTTGGTATGAACGCCAAAGTACTTTCTTACTAGATAAAGGTTTTTTAAAAGAGAAAATTTACACTACACTCTTTATAAAATCTTTCAAAGACAGTATTCTTTTAGTACAAATTTATGTTGATATATCATATTCGGTTCTACTAATGAAACTCTCTGTCAAGAGTTTGCTAAGTGCATGCAGAACGAATTTGAGATAAGCATGATGGGGGAGCTCAATTACTTCCTTGGACTGCAAGTCAAACAAACATTAAATGGTACTTTCATCTGTCAGTCAAACTATACAAAGGACATGCTGAAGAAGTTTGACCTTGACAACGTCAAACCAATTGGCACTCTAATGGCTACTACGACCAAACTAAAACCAGATGAAAGCGACAAACCTGTGGATCAACGTAAGTATCGAGGTATGAAAGACAGTCTACTTTATTTAACTGCTAGTCGCCCTGATATCATGTTTAATGTTTGTCTGTGTGCTCGCTATCAAGCTAGTCCTAAGGAATCACACATGTCCGCCGTTAAGCGTATCTTTCAATACCTTAAAGGTACTGTTACAGTGGGCTTGTGGTATCCCAAATCTACATCCTTTGACCTTATTGGTTATTCGGATGCTTATTTTACAGGATACAAAGTCGACCGTAAAAGTACGAGCAGCACGTATCATTTATTAGGCAAGGCTCTAGTATCTTAGTTTAGCAAGAAGCAGAATTCTGTCACACTATCCACAACAAAAGCTGAATATATCGCAGCTGGTCGTTGTTGTGCACACATTCTGTGGATGAAGCAAACCCTTGAAGACTATAACATATCTTTTATGCACATTCCTATATTCTGTGATAACACTAGTGCTATCAACCTTACTAAGAACCCTATATGTCACTTACGCACGAAACACATTGAAATTCGTCACCACTTTTTGCATGATCATCAACAGAATGACTCTATAAATTTAGGATTTATTGACACTGATCATCAGCTGGCCGATTTCTTTACAAAACCACTATCCGTAGAGCGATTCAACTTTCTTTGTCGTGAATTAGGAATTTTGGATGAATCGGTTATTCATTAAAATTGACCTGCATAAATATCGATTATGTCACGATTCTCTATGATGACTTTGCTATGGGTACAAGCCGAAAGGGTCCTTCTGACAACAAGCCGTAAAAGCGTAAGCGACATGGTGCACTAGTCTTCGGACTACCGGAAGCTGCTAGCTGGGATCCAGCCCCTGCAGCTACCCCATGGCAGTTTTACCGTACTGATTTGTGTCATAACTCCTTGTTTATTATATGGTTAAATTTTATTTATAACTTGACACATTTAAAACTTTATTTCGTCTCCTATATTTGTTTTACTCTTATAAATTTTTTTTACTTGACCCTTTGTTGGTACACTTCAATTAGTACCCTTTGTTAGTAAACTTTCTTCCACTCCATTCTTCACATATTTTTTTTCTGCTTGAAGTTCTGGCCTAAGGGACCAGAACTCGGGCCGAACTCTGCCCTTACACAGAGTTCAGGCCGAGTTTGGCTTCCTTGTTCCAGAACCTCAAACGACTCTCAGCCTTTCATTAATTTTTATCCAATGGCCCAGATTCAACCCGACCAGCCGACCAAACCCTCTATAATACGGGAGTCTCTCTCTCCTCTCCATTTTCTTATCTAAACCTCTCCAAACTATTTTTTCTCAAAACCCAAACCCTAGAAGTCCAAAATCCTTGAGAAATTTCACTCCAAACTCAAGGATCTCCATCTTGGGATCATTCTCTTTCATCTTGGGTCTCTCTTTTTGAGGTATATCATCTTTTTCCTTCCTCTCTCTCAATTATTTCTTTTATGGCTCCTAGGTTGCTTGGAAGAGAGAAGAGACCAAGGAGAAGTGAAGGTGAATCCTCCACTAATCCTCAACCAAACCCTCCAACAAATCCTCCACCAAATCCTCTACCAAACCATCAACCTATTCCTCCTCCTCCTCAAGGCATGATCCACCCCCTATTCAACCCACCTCCACCTCCAAATTCTGACACATATGATGCACATATTTTTGTTTCGTTAGACGCTTCTAACGTATGGTTTGCCGATTTATGTCATCGTAGTGTGTTTCCCGGACACCCTATTAAATTTACGGTGCTCTCGGATTATCTTCCAAACTTTCGTGATTTGTGTCTCGATGAGCTTGTTTCAATTCGTGAACCAATTTATGTGAATTCCATTCAAATGTTCTATTATAACATGACTTACGACCACGATCGTATCTACTCGCGTGTCGCCAGTATTACCATCTCCTTTGATGATTTTGAGCTAGCCGATCTCCTTGGCTTGCCTGACCCTAATACTTGGGAACGGCTTGATGATGCTCGAAATTTTGTCTTCCTCGAAGAGACCACTCTGGAAAGTTTCAAGGATGATTTATGCTCTCCTAATGCATATCCTCGGAAACATAAAGCTAAATATCTCAATAACCACTACTATGAGCTTCATCGTATTATCTTTTCCTCGGTCTTACGGAAAGCAGGATCGATCGATGAAGTCACTAACTATGAGATCACTGCTCTTTTCTTTCTGCATTTTTGCTTCCCTTTCAACTTTCTTCGCACGATGATGGACTGGATGATTCATGCTCGGCCTAAACCAAAGTCCTTGGTTTATGCCATGTATCTTCCCATGATCTTTCGCACCTTTCATGTCCCCTTAGATCAGTGTCAGTCTTTGTCCCCTTATGCCTATCTGACCAAGGCATGGAGAACTGTTGCTGCTGCAGTCTCCTTCGAGTCTGATACCGCTGAGAAGCCTGACTCTCCTACACCCTTTGCTGCTCCTGATTCCCCTGTACTCGAGTCCACCTCTATACTTTATTCTATCCAGACTATGCTTCGCGATCGCTTCTGTTTGGAGGATGAATGCTGGATTGAGATGGACGACTGCTGGATGCAGATGGACTATCGCACCACCCTGTAGATGAGTATGCTCAGCAACTCCATCCACGGCATTCAGTTTTCTATGGCCTCCCATCCGACGATGCCGATTCCGATGATGCGTGATCCGTCCCGCGACGGTTATCGCATTGACGATTCTTGGGTCCGTCGTTATCTTGATCCGACATCAGCATTTGTTGATCCCCGACGCACCAGTTTTGATGGTGCGGGGCCTTCGCATGCTCCATGATGGATATGGCTTTTATTTCACTGACTGCCGCTAATGATTAGGACTATTTTTTATTTCTGCATTATGTTTGTTTTGCTTTTGCATTTATGTTTTTATCAAAACTTGTTAAACTCTATGGCTCTACATTTATGTTGCTAGCTTTTTCATCATGTGGATGGTCTCTATACAGCTATTCTATTTTGTTCTTCATTTTGATTTTTGTTAAAAGGGGGAGAACACTTGATATTTGTCCTTGTTAAATTTCATGATACACTGTGTTATGAGTTATATATATCGTATACTTGGATGAGAACTTGTCACAGGTAATATCCTTTTACGGAGGAGCATACATGTTCAAGTACGGGGGAGCTATAATGTGTCCAGGTATGAATATTGAGACATGCAAATATCATGTTTTGCCAATTATCAAAATAGGGGAGATTGTTGACCAAATTGGATCACAGTCAACCTAATCTTGACAATTAACAAAACAATATTTGTCATAGTCCAATCTGACACATCAAGCTCTAAAACGATCAACTCATCACATCAGTTCAAGTCAACAACTGTCGGAAGAATTGTTGCCTTATGTATTCTGGAAGTCTGTAATTTTATTGTTTTTGAGTATAGGCAAATGTACGTTGGGTCATACTGAGCAACTTTGGGATAGACTTAACCTTCATTGGTCCATTTAGCCAATAGCCAAAATAGCCCAACAGCCTAAGCCCATTTATGAACTTTCTATCCATAGAAGACAGAGTTTGGGCCGAACTCTACCTCCATACAAAGTTCGGGCCGAACTCTATCTCCTGAATTACAAGAATCTAATTTTTAGGGTTTAATCACTGCTAGTTGTCCAACGGCCAAAAATTCGAATTCTAGACACAAAATTCTGTCTGAATTCTGCCTACCCAGAACCCTATAAATAGGCCATGAATTCTCCCATATCAATTCATTTAATCTTCTCTTCTTCTTCTTTTCTTACGTAGCCTACATATTAAAGAGCTCTACCTTCCCATCCAACTTAGCTTTCAAACTTTCCAACCGTCTAAGTTGCTCAATACGATTTAGCTAGAAGTTTGAAGTGCAAGAAGTTGTAAGTCACTTGGAAAAGTCCAAGTTTCGCTACAGCGATCATTGAAAGAAGTTTGGCGTGCTCTTCTGAGTAAAGGCACGTGGTTGTAGCCCTATTTCACAAATAGTGAATTTCAATCCTGAGCTAGAGTTCTCAGGCCTGGACTAGTCCCCCACGAGCGAAACCAGGTTAAAAATCTTGCTGTATTTGCGTTTTCTTTTTGACTGTTTTATTTTCGCATTTATATTAATCTGATTATTTTATTGGTAAAAAGAGTTTAAGTTTTTAATTGATCATTTTCGTTATAAACACTATTCACCCCCCTCAAGAGTTGCCTACCTGTACTTCAGTATAGCCAGTTTGAGTTCATGGTGATACCGTTTGGATTAACTAATATCCCGGCGGTATTCATGAACTTGATGAACAAGGTGTTCCACCAGTACATGGACAAGTTCGTGGTGATGTTCATCGACGACATCTTGGTATATTCGAAGACGCCAGAGGAGCATGAGGAGCATTTGAAAGTGATTCTGGAGACTCTCAGGAAAGAGCAGCTTTACGGCAAGCTTTCGAAGTATGAGTTCTTTTTGGATCAAGTTGATTTTCTGGGTCACGTTGTGACCAAAGATGGGATCTCAGTAGACCCGAAGAAGATCAGGACAGTTGAGGAATGGACAGCACCGAGTTCGGTTGCAGAGATCAGGAGCTTTCTAGGATCAACAGGCTACTACAGGAGGTTCGTTCAGGATTTTTTCCAGATTGCAAAGCTATTGAGTAGGCTGACCCGAAAGGATGCAAGTTTATCTGGTCAAAGGAATGTCAGATTACTTTCTATGAGTTGAAGAAGCGACTGACTACAGCCCCAATTTTGACGTTGCCATCAGGATCAGGCGGGTTCACTATCTACAGTGACGCCTCAAGGAAGGGTCTGGGTTGTGTCTTGCAGCAGCATGGAAAGGTGATTGTCTATGCATCCAGGAAATTACGTCCGCATGAGAAGAACTACCTACCCATGATTTGGAGTTGGTGGCAGTTATCTTTGCTCTTAAGTTGTGGAAGCACTATCTATACGGAGAGCGTATGGAGATCTTCACAGACCATAAAATCTTGAAGTATGTGTTTACATAGAAAGAGCTCAACATGAGGCAGTATAGATGGTTGGAGTTGATGAAGGACTTCGATATTTTATTGCAGTTTAATCTAGGAAAGGTTAACGTGGTTGCCGATGCCTTGAGTAGGTATCCGGTAGCTATGAGTTTGACGATGGATCGTCACTTGTTAGCAGATTTAGAGAGCTTGGGGATCGAGGTGATTGTGCCAGGAGTTCAGATTCAGATGTGGGGCCTTCAGATTCAGTCGGACTTGATGGAGAGAATCAAGTCGACTCAGTTCGAGGATGTTACTCTGCGGTGTATCCGAGAGCAGGTTCGAACAGGATTGGTGGATGGTGAGTTTATTCTTGCAGAGGACGGTACATTGAGGCACGGTTCCAGACTGTGTGTGCCTAGCGGAGAGCTTCGGGAGCAGGTTATGCAGGAGGCCCATCGCTCTCAGTATACTATGCATCCAGGTGCCAACAAGATGTATAGGGATCTGAAGGAGCAAGTATGGTGGTATGGGACGAAGCGGGAGGTAGCTCACTTCGTAGCTAGGTGTTTAGTTTGTCAGCAGGTTAAGGCAGAGAGGCAAAGGCCAGGAGGACTGTGTAGAAGCATGAAAATTTCAGCAAAATAAAGCCTTATGCGCCCAAACCAAAGGAGGACATATGCGCCCAAGTGAAGCTCCTATGTGTTCAAGTCACCCTGTGAAACTCCAATGCGCCTATCATCCTGTGAGGCTCCATGCGCCCATCATCTTGTGAAGTTCTATGCACCTAAGCCACCCCTGTGAAGGAGGGCGCATAGCCTAAAATAGGGCTGTGCACCCAAGCCTGACTAGGTTAAAGCCATGATCAAAACGTGCACCGAAGCGCACGGCCACGTCAGTCTCTACGAGCAGTCTTGCACCGAAGTATGCGGCCACGTCAACACCACGACCAACCCACGATCTCACAGCCTGTATGCGCCTATACCCGATGTGCCTAAGACAATACTATGCGCCCAAATGAAAACTAGTATGTTTCCCTCATATGGGCGCATAACATCATTCCAGCTCAAGAACGACTATAAAAAGGGTCTCATCCCTCTTCAAAACACATAACAGAGAGCATTTTCTAGAGCCAAATTGTAGCACTTCTTGCCAGTGAGCCGAGAGTTAGAAATTTTCTTAGGTTTTCTCCCACTTTTGTAATCGGAGTGTCAACGGAGTAAAGGAGCAACTGCCGCTCGATCTTCATCGTCCCATTTTCCTGAATTCTTTTTGTACTCGGGGATCCTCAGCGTAGGATCTCTCAGGCGTACTCAATTTGTAGTGCCTTACGCCAATAAAGAAAAGACAACATTTTTTCTTCTTTTTGTGTGTCCATAAAAATGGCGACTCTGCTGGGGACTACATTTTTCTCTGACGAGAAGGTGGTGACGCAATACGATACTGACAAAGTGGGGAGCACTCAGAAGATGTTGATCATAAAATTCGATCAGCAGGCATTCGATGAGATGCTCTCGAGGGATAGCTCTACTCCCTCAAAATCAGCAAAGCCAAATAAGTCTCGCAAGACTTGGCTTCCGAATGCTCGATGTACATATCCTGCTAGTGTCATAGCAGATATATAACTGGAGGACTCTGTCATATGGGTGCATGACTCTGCCACGGAAGTTCCCTAAATAGAGAAGGCTCACACCGTTCTGGGCTCTACTAGCCCAGTAACTTCTTTCCTGCGCTACCAACAATAGAGTGTTCGATACTCGAGACTTGGCAAAGGAAAACACTATGATGCCAAGAATCGGGATGTGCGACACTCTGGACAAACCTAGCGAGGCTCACAAATGAAGGAGGCAAAACTGGAAGAAATCAGCGCTGCTCCACCAAGCATGCGCCCAAAGCCATGCGCCCAAGGGGATGCTTGGGCGCATAACCCCAACCAGAATGCTTGTCTTCAACAGACTGGGCATCTAGCGTCATGCGCCCAAGGCTATGCATCCAGGCTCACTGGATCCATACTATGCGCCCACATCAAGGAGACTCAGACATGCTGTCAAGAAGCATGCCCCCAATGCCAGTCTCCAAGGCCTATGCGTCCACAATAAAAAGACAGGCTCCAACGCGTATAGCACGGGGCTGTCTTCAAGGACATCGCAGAACTTATGTGTGGGGGTTGCCCCTACACGTGAACTAAGTCTGGATGTGCCAACTCTCCTTACGAACCCGCATACAAAGCTTGGCGATGCATGCAACATGGATTGTAAGGCAAAACTCCCTTCCGCTGACTTGTACGACATGATAAGTCATTAGCGTAAAGCGAGGGAGGACATAACAATCCATAGTGCACATCTGTGCACCAGTATTGTTATCAACTGTTGTTGCCCCAAAGTAATAAGAGTGTCTCAGAGAAAGTTCGTGTTTCGACGGCAGAACTTCTCTGATGATGAAAAGCCGCTATGTGTCTCATCCAACATGGCTTCATGGGGTCCTCCTTACGGAAGCCCCAATCAAAGACGGTGGACCACGAACCCAACTTTCTCTCTCAGTTTCGCGAGAAAAAGAAGACAAAGTCTACCAACAGATGGCCAACAGGCTGTCACATCTGAAGGAGTCTATATGGGCACCCGGTCAAAGACGAGATTCCGTTCAGAAGATGAAGAATCCCAGGCTGGGGGTAGTATTCCCTCAGGGTCTGAAGCAGATGACCCTCACACTGGGGCTAGCCTTCCAGAGGATGACGATCTCTCCGAGTCTGATGGTAACTATCTACCTCATCCACCTGAAGATGAGGGACGTGCCCACTCAGATACAGACAGTATCAACACCAGTTGTACTGTTCTCTCTGTTCATCATCGCATGTTATCTACATACATGGTGGACGGAGAAAGACCTGAAGAAGCTAGTGACCAGACCAGCAAACAGCTAGAGGGTCTGGAAACAACATTCGCCAATATCACTGATATGCTTACCAGTATCATAGCGGTTCAAGCTACTAGGGCTGTTCCTCCACCTCAACAAAATGTCTCGACTCACGCTAGTTCGGCACATAGCAACAATCCTCCTTCCCTATAAAAGGAGTATCATTCTGTTGCGCCTCCTCCAAATCACGCAAATACTGGGGGTGGTCCTTCACCAACGACGCCTGACAATCGTTCAGCAGCTGTTTCCCAACACCTGCTCAATCAATAGGATGCAATTGATTCACTGGTCGCCCGTCTCGACACTATCTCATACAAAGACGAGCTGTAGAAGATGGGGATATCTCAACATTATTCTCCTGAGTGGGAGAATGCTACTTGCCCTCCTAACTACAAGCCGCTGACGCTGAATTCATTGGGCGGGTTGACTTTTCCTCGTCAACACATGACGTACTTCCACACACAGACTCTACACTTGCCCAGAGACGATCCGTTCTTGTCGAAGCTGTTTATTAGCACCTTGAAGGGGGTAGCTTTTGAATGGTTGTGCAGTCTGCCTGACGGAAGTATTAATTCATTTAAAGACTTGGTGTAACCCCTCTTCCCGAATTTTTTAGAATATATTTTTATTTTATTTATTTATTTGAATTAAATGGTAATTTTTAGAATTTATAAATAATTATTTTAATTAATTATTACGGTAGATAATTTTATCCATGATGGAGTTTTGGAGTACACGGTGACTAGAAATCATGGCACTGATAGTGCAATGGCGTGCTTTGGCTAGTGTATTAGCCCTGGTAGGGAAGGCCAAGCCATAGTGATGTCATAACTAGAAAAACCTGGTCAAGTTGCGACTTAACCTTTATCGAAGATTTATTTATTAATTAATTATATTATTGAGTTTTAGGGAAACCGGTTATACCATTCTAGTCCGGACTTGACCCGTACTGAGCCCGAGTCCATGTAGTCATGCGGCAAGTCCAATGACATTCGTGTTGATGGAATTTGGTATGAGTGTGTTATATTCCGTTTTAATGATTTAATGACTATTTCTAAATATTCATAATTTAATATTATAAATATCATTATTAATTAATATTCAATGATATTTGTATAAAATGGGTCCATTGTACGTTTTAGGATTTTAGACTGCGCATGGTGGTATATACACCAATATTGAGTTATTGAATTTTGTTATTATTATTGTATTTTTTATTATCAATATTATTGAGGTTATTATTATATAATAATAATATTATTATTGGTTATATTTATTTGGTTATCAAATAAATGTTATTAATATATATATATATATATATATATATATATATATATATATATATATATATATATATATATATATATATATATATATTCACATTTATAAGAATAGGCCTTACCCTAGGAATAGAAATATTGGGGTTTTATTTAGATTTTTATGGATATATTTATATAAGGATGCATATGAGTAAATAGATAGATAAACATATATATGTAGCTATATATATGTATATATAGATAGATATATTAAAAAAAAGAATTGATAACAAAACAAAGGGACCCAACCCGCATGAGTTTGCAAACCCCCTTGTAACCCGATAGGAATAATCAGCCCAACCCGAGCGTGGGTTTTTCCCCACCAGCCAGCAAATCGAGCATTTGCGTATATAAATACACAACGATTTGGAATAAACCCTAATCCAACACTCCGCCACGCTCCCTTGGGTCTGCGTGCGTCGCCCCACCGTGCCGCCGCTGGCCAAGGAGCCGCCGGAGTCGGCCGGGAACGCGTGAACACAGCGCGCCAAAACAAAGGAGTTGGCAGCAATAGCAGTTGCAACACCCGTTTTCGCGAGAGGATTTCTCCGTCTTCGTGACATGGTTTTTCAAATCGTCTTCACCCGTACGTCACCAACCTATCCGCCTCCAATACTCTTCATTCACTTCTTTTTATTTCACAATGAACACGGCGCAAATCGATTCAGAAATCGATAAAAAATCGATCGAAACAGTACACGTGAGACAGTCCAACTACTCTAGTTCGCGGCCAGTTTTATCCCAAACCATGCATGATTTCAAAAATCTAATTGAAGGCAGTTATAGACAACCTATACGAGTTTGAAACCACTGTTTTACTTTTATTTTTCATCTATTAAATCCCTGTTAAAACCATTTCAAAGTTTGACGGAAATATGTTTTTAAATATTAAAAATATTAAAAAACGCTTTGATACGACGTGCGTCCCGCCAATCCGGGCGACGTGGTCACGAACCAAAAGCATTGAAAGGTGCGTAATGGCTTCGTGGCTGTGTGGGCTTTGACGGAATTCAAATTGGTCGCGTGTGTACGACGAATTTGATACGTATCCGTCGAAATTCACCGTATCAGCCTCTGTGCAAATTTATCAATTACTTTGTGCACGCTCGTCAGATCGAGATGAAACTTGTGCCAACAGGACCGAATCATTTTTCTGGTCCTGTATGCCAAGTTTGGTCCGATTCCGAGACAGTTGATTGGATCACCGTTTTACGGGCCCCACGGTCCGACTCGACAGGCAATTTTGTGCACGGCCCGCCGGAATCCAACTTTGGACATACGGTTGGGTTCATATCGAAAAACTGGATCCGTAGATATGTAGTTTGATGAATTTAGATATCGTTGACTCTGGCACGCTTTTCGGTGCAAAGCGGGTCCAACGGCGGATCCGTTTTGACCCAAAATTACTGTTTTGCCCCTGTATCCAGAATTGGACTTAAGGACAGGCAATCCTAGCTAATTTAACTATTCTGAGAACATTAGCAATGCTTATTTCAGCTTTCGGGGAATGTTGTACGAGTTTTGACTATTGTGGCATATTGAGTGGTTTGGATTGTCGGTTTCCCCAGCAAAGGACCACAAGCGAGTACAGTTTATTGTCTGCATTTCGATATTGATCTTCACTATATTTTATTAATTGGCCATTGGTTATGTGATTTTATATTATATTATAAATTGTTGAGTCGGGAATGTAAAGTACCAACGATGTGTGATCTGACCTTAGACAGTGTAGACAGTGATTTATTATTGTAAAGTAGACAGTGTAGACAGTGATTTATTATTGCAAAGTAAACAGTGTAGATAGTGATTTATTATTGCAATTAGACAGTGTAAACAGTGATTTATTATTTCAAAGTAGACCATGTTTCTTTATTGCATTATTTGCTGTAGACAGTGTAACTTTATACAATGTAGACAGTGTAACTTTAGACAGTGCAGACAGTGTCGTGTAATTGTCCCGAGACCGATCACATATCAAAGTTACTTCTACGATTGGGGAGGTATTTTGTTTATTTATTTGCTACTGATTTTTTGTCTTTACTGTTTATTTTTAAAACTCATGATTGATGTCTAACCTTTATTTTATAGTCATTTTCATTTATTAAAATTGCATTCTGTGAATTGTGCTCATTTCATTCCTAATTGGAAACCAATATTTTTTAGGTTAGCCGTGGATTCACTTAGCATAGGGAGTTCGGGTGTAAACGCAGACGAAAAGCCTAGAGACTAGCTAGATAGATGAGTTATAGTCATTCCAATATTTGTATGGGTTATACTTTCTGCAAATGTAAAACTTGTGAATATTATAAATTAAATTAATTTTGTGAATGAGCATTATTTGTGATTTTGATCTTCATGGCCGTGACAGCGTTCTACCGCCGACACTGCGACGTAGGCTGGCTTGGACACGTCTCGTATTCTTTTAAAAAAAGGGTACGGGTCATGACAAGTTTTTGTAGTGGCCCACGCAGGTCAGTCTTCGCAAATCATGTGAACTCGTGATAGTACTTAAGTTAGTCGTACTATTGCGAGCCTGCGAATAGGAAATGATCATTCACAAGTTAGAGTTAATTTAATTTAAGAGAATGACTAGGACTAGGAGTCCCTTATACAATTTTACCGATGGGTAGTCTAGGCCATGTAATTTGGGTGAGGAGTTATTAATTTTGACAGCTTGACAGATCCCCATAGGCACACTATTATCTCTTGATATGACCCAATGTGGATAGGTTATTAACTTGATGAGACAGGACTTCATAGAATTAGTGACCTAACCTTAATAGATTGTGCAATTCCTTCTCTTGTCTCTTTAGATATCGTCATCATATCTTAGTCCGAATTGCCTATTTAGTTCCTATTTTGTCCTAAAAATTATTATTTTATATAATTTTTGATTAGGTTATCTATATACGGACCTCGAGTTAGTTTCGATTCAAGGCTTTCCTCCATGGTTTGAATACACATGGAATAGTCAGAATGTTGGTATTCTTATCTTCGGTTATTTTCCTCCATGTTCACCTTTTATCTTAAGGATTGTGACTGATAATAATTATGCTTTATTTCATAGTCAACTTGCTTAAACCTCTAGAAGCTCATGAATCTTTACAGATATAGTTAAAGGAAGGCTGGTTAGCTCATAATGGCGGGACAGCAGTGCACTGTCGCCATTTCTTTAAATTATGGAGACTATGGATTTACTGCAGCCAGCAGCGCACTGGCGAGGCACGACCCCTAGAGTTGAAATTTGTTTAAAGAAATATAGGTTATAGAATGTTACTAAAAAAATATGGCAAGTGGTCCTCTTTTGACTGTAGTCACCCTTGTGTCAATATAAGGTAGAGTATCGTATAGCATATCCCATCTGAATCACGAAACCAAGGGTTTACCCCAACCAGAGTATACGGGCGAGGTAGAACTCTCGGTGAAATGACTTCAGACATGATTACAAGTTTAGGATACTATAGAGGATAGGACAATGCCATGTATGTCCTATAAGACCCAAAGCCAATATTAGTGGAAGTTTTGCAAGTTGGGTGGCACGTCTCCTGATCTAGGATTCCGTGGTCCTTGTGACCTATTGACGAGGATATTGATTAACGCTAATATGATTATCTAGAATATAGAATTTTGAGGTCCATAACCCATTAGTCGACCAAGGCCTTGGATAAAAAGATAGTAGGAAGACTGTATAAGCAAGGACACCTGGTAAATATTTGATCCTCACAAAACTCGAACTACTTGTGCCTCCTTTCAAAAATCTCGCATACTTGTATTTTGACTATCTTAACCAATGCTGCTATTACAGCCTAGTTTTGCAAGCTCACTCTGTTCTCGAGCTTGATTCAAGACATATGTTTAGTGGGAACGCCTATAAACATATTGTCTAATCAGAATCGATGTATTACGGTCTGATCAACCGTAATGCTGATCAACCGTAATGCACTCGATTCGCTCTCCCTCTGATTAACCTACGTGGGTTAAGATGTAGAAGTCTCTAAGATCTCATCCGCGACTGCATTAACAATTCCTCTTGAATTATACATTCGCCTTTGGATCACGAAATTGTATTCAGTAACATCTCCCTTGAACTCCTTATTATTTTTGTCTTTCACTGATTTGGAAAGACGAAAGCTCGTGATGGTAGAGAGATACAGAGTATCCCCATAGCAATGATAGTTGTAACACAAGTGTAGCTACCATCGGCCAGTCATGTGATTGAGTTACTCGTTCTCCTCTCGACTCTTAAACTACTATTGAGACCTTCTAGCCATCTGAATTTGAGAATGATTATGGTTCTACCCTTAGTCAAAATGCCAACCTAGGAGACTATCTATTCTCAAGAAACCAAATGTCGTGAGCCTCTAATTATTTTGCTTGAAGCTTGCTTTAATTAGCAACCCTTAAGCCTTAACTCAACCGTTACTCGACCAAAGCCCACAGTTTAGACATGAGATGAATAGACAAGGGTAAAGACAATCATTTACCGTGGCTATGGTAGGCACTCATCCCGAGTTTGGTTTCCAACAAATATTACCCTAGTTATGTAAATTTTTCTAGTAAGACCTAACTAGTATGGGAACCCCACAGTCACTAGCTTAGCCAATACCATAGCTTAAATACCCTGTCATATTACGACCTACCAGTTGTCAACAGCAATGCATGATCACTACAACTCTTGTATACTGTGGACAAGCATATTATTCTATTTTATCGACTATGTGTCATTATATACACTTATTTTCCATTTAGTGAGGAACGATCCTTGACTCGACTTATAACTACTTTTTTCCGTTACGCCGTGCCTTATTCTTTATTAACAAGAGTCGAGGTACAATACCAGGACCATAGAATTCTCCTAACCTCATTATTCCAAAACCCATGTCTTATTTCTAAGGTGGGTAGACTGTAAGCTTTCTAAAATTGTGGGATATTAGAGGATTATCGATTGATTAGAATAATTTCCATTATGATGATAATTAGTGTCCCACGGACTCCCACTTTCCATTTAGATCATTTTGTGTCCCCGGCCGTGTCATTAATATTCGGAGCACGAGACCAGCTGTTACCTTCCAATAAATTTCATATACAAGATCTAGACGAGTCTACCTTCCTCTAGGTATACCATGTCCCACTCAAACACGTCCCCTTGTACTCTATTTTTATGGTACGACTTGCGGGTAAAAAGGACTAGCTATAATCCTTACCATAATACCCGTATACTTTCCGATTTCTATTAGAACCTCAACTTCGACTCGAATCTTTCGACCCAATATACGGTTGTGAACTACTCGAAGTCCACTATGTACATGTCACTAGTGTGCCACTCAATTGTGTCTTCTCGTGCTACTTAAATACAAAAGTTACTGAAGGCACAATTTTTGGGCTATAGGGACTTAGCTAACCAATCTGACTGGAAACTAACTCAACCACTTGGGTGAAATCCTATTCTAGGTTATCCTAGCCTAGTAGAAATAGTTTTATCATTGGGATCTTGTCCAGTCAATATAGACTGAAATTCGAGGTTCATCCAACCAATGATTGATGTCCAATCAGGAACCATTAAGACCCAGTAAAGCCCATCCATACAAACCACCATTTTTGGAATATATATAAAATCGAACTATTTAAGATAGGTCCCTATACCTATTATGTAGTCTCCACCTCTTAGAATACAGGGTCATCCGTAATCATTATCCCATCTGCCCGGAAGTCGCGATACGATTTTGTATTGCATTTATATTCCATGCTTGTGTGTTTAAATAACCACGAAAAATCCCAATCTTGATTTCTCAAATTCTGTTCTATTATGGAACCTGTTCAAAATTTCGAGAACGGAACTTCTGTACTGCACGGATGGCAAGCCCCTCTAAGAAACGAAGAGTTCTTCTATTTAGCAAGTGATTGGGCTAGAGTAGCCACTCTAGCAAATAAGTCATGGATCATAAACTTTCATTCCATCTACAGCATTGGATACTCTCTACCGCTCTAGAAATTTAATTTTTACTCATGATTGTTCTTCCTTATCTTCCTGTCCTTCCTATTTCGAACCGACAAATGGTCATGCTTATTAGAATTTACCAATATTTTTTTGCTACTTGTGTAAATTTGTTGCTTGTTAAATTTTGGGTTGTTTGATAGGTAGGGGAGGATTATATATGACATATGCAGTAGATATCTATTGGTAGCAATTTTAGAAAGTAGTTGGATGATTACAGGCTATAAGGACGTAGCACTGAGGGAGTAGAGTGACCAAAGGTGGGTAGGAGTCCTCGGAGTTTCGTAGTTACAAAATGGCTAGGAGGAGGATATAAACTATTTTTTTGAGGAATTAAAATCCAAGAGATTAAGGTTATAGTAGACTTCCTTTTTGAATTTAAGAATAGTTATGAATTAAAATTTCGAGGACAAAATTATTTTTAAGGTTGGTAGATTTGTAACCCCTCTTCTCGAATTTTTTAGAATATATTTTTATTTTATTTATTTATTTGAATTAAATGGTAATTTTTAGAATTTATAAATATTTATTTTAATTAATTATTACGGTAGATAATTTTAACCATGATGGAGTTTTGGAGTACACGGTGACTAGAAATCGTGGCACGGATAGTGCAATGGCGTGCTTTGGCTAGTGTATTAGCTCTGGTAGGGAAGACCGAGCCATAGTGATGTCATAACTAGGAAAACCAGGTCAAGTTGCGACTTAACCTTTATCGAAGATTTATTTATTAATTAATTATATTATTGAGTTTTAGGGAAACCGGTTATACCATTTTAGTCCGGACTGGACCCGAACTGAGCCCGAGCCCATGTAGTCATGCGGCATGTTCAATGACATTTGTGTTTATGGAATTTGGTATGAGTGTGTTATATTCCGTTTTATTGATTTAATGACTATTTCTAAATATTCGTAATTTAATATTATAAATATCATTATTAATTAATATTCAATGATATTTGTATAAAATGGGTCCATTGTACGTTTTGGGATTTTAGACTGCGCATGGTGGTATATACACCAATATTGAGTTATTGAATTTCGTTATTATTATTGTATTTTTTTATTATCAATATTATTGTGGTTATTATTATATAATATTATAATTATTATTGGTTATATTTATTTGGTTATCAAATAAATGTTATTAATATATATATATATATATATATATATATATATATATATATATATATATATATATATATATATATATATATATATATATATATATATATATTCATATTTATAAGAATAGGCCTTACCCTAGGAATAGAAATATTGGAGTTTTATTTAGATTTTTATGGATATATTTATATAAGGATGTATATGAGTAAATAGATAGATAAACATATATATATGTAGCTATATATATGTATATATAGATAGATATATTTTAAAAAAATAATTGATAACAAAACAAAGGGACCCAGCCCGCATGAGTTTTCAAACCCCCCTGCAACCCGATAGGAATAATCAGCACAACCCGAGCGTGGGTTTTTCCCCACCAGTCAGCAAACCGAGCGTTTGCGTATATAAATACAAGCCGATTTGGAATAAACCCTAATCCAACACTCTGCCACGCTTCCCAGGGTCTGCGCGCGCCGCCCCACCGTGCCACCGCTGGCCAGAGAGCCGTCGGAGTCGGCCGGGAACGCGTGAACACAGCGCGCCAAAACAAAGGAGTTGGCAGCAACAGCAGTTGCAACACCCATTTTCGCGAGAGGATTTCTCCGTCTTCGAGACGTGATTTTTCAAATCGTCTTCACCGGTACGTCACCAACCTATCCCCCTCCAATACTCTTCATTCACTTCTTTTTATTTCACAATGAACACGGCGCAAATCGATTCAAAAATCGATGAAAAACCTGTCGAAACAGGACACGTGAGACAGTCCAACTACTCTAGTTCGCGGCCAGTTTTATCCCAAACCATACACTATTTCAAATATCGAATTGAAGGCAGTTATAGACAACCTATACAAGTTCGAAACCTCTCTTTTACTTTTATTTTTCATCTATTAAATCCCTGTTAAAACCATTTTAAAGTTTGACGAAAATCTATTTTTAAATATTAAAAATATTGAAAAATGCTTCGACACGACGTGCGTCCCGCCAATTCGGACGACGTGGACGCGAACCGAAAGCATCGAAAGGTGCCTAACGACTTCATGGTCGTGTGGGCTTTGACGGAATTCAAATTGGTCGCGTGTGCGCGACGAATTTGATATGTATCCGTCGAAATTCACTGTATAGGCCTTTGTGCAAATTTCTCAATTACTTTGTGCACGCTCGTCAGATCGAGATAAAACTTGCGCCAACAGGACCGTATCATTTTTTTTGTCCTGTATGCCAAGTTTGGTCCGATTCTGAGACAGTTGATTGGATCGCCGTTTTGTGCGCCCCACGGTCCGACTCGACGGGCGATTTTGTGTACGACCCGCCGGAATCCAACTCTGGACATACGGTTGGGTTCATATCAGAAAACTGGATCCGTAGACATGTAGTTTGACGACTTTAGAGACAGTTGACTCTGGCACACTTTTCAGTGCAAAGCTGGTCCAACGGCGGACACCATTTTGACCCAAAATTATCGTTTTGCCCCTGTGTCCAGAATTGGGCTTAGGGACAGGCAATCCTAGCTAATTTGACTATTCTGAGAACATTGGCAATATTTATTTCAGATTTTGGGGATTGTTGTACGAGTTTTGACTATTGTGGCATATTGAGTGGTTTGGATTGTCGGTTTCACCGGCAAAGGACCACAGGCAAGTACAGTTTATTGTCTGCATTTCGATATTGATCTTCACTATATTTCATTGATTGGCCATTGGTTACGTGATTTTATATTCTATTATAAATTGTTGAGTCAGGAATGTGAATTACCAACGATGTGTGATATGACTTAGACAGTGTAGACAGTGATTTATTATTGCAAAGTAGACAGTGTAGACAGTGATTTATTATTGCAAAGTAGACAGTATAGACAGTGATTTATTATTGCAATTAGACAGTGTAAACAGTGATTTATTATTTCAAAGTAGACCATGTTTCTTTATTGTATTATTTGCTGTAGACAGTGTAACTCTCCTTCCGTAGGCACAACTCTGGAGGCTATCCCGGAATGCTGGGCTTGATCTTCGGGTTGCTGCTGATCTGCGGGAAGTGCTCCACCTCGTCGATCGGTAGGACCAGGTACAGTACCGCTGAAGAAGACGATACAGGGAACAATAAGAAAAGGACCAGGACAGATCAACGATATAAGCACAGGATCAGGGCAAGAATCCAGGGATTCAGAGGATACGAACATAGATCAAGGACGAGTACTGATTGAGACATCTATCTGGTAAACTCCCATACATCTTGATTTACAAGACCTGCATGGGCCACCACTTAAACCATGTCACGCCCCAGAACCAGAATACTGGAGAGCGGGGGCAGACATAGCCAGCTACGTATATTGAAATGGAAACCACCTCGATATACGGTCACGGCTGTCTAGATATATGAGGGTTTTCTACAAGCCAACAGTCTCTTATGGTCATGAACAAGCCTAGTGTCTCAATCACCACAAGTAAGTAAAGTTGCAAGATGTATGATCATTAAATATACAATAATAAGGCATCCCAAATATTACATATTCAGCTGATCATGAAGCTAGCCGTTACAAAATGTTAGGACTAGCAAGAGTTTAGTCATACATGATCAACCCTAGGATTTGTCAATCATGTTTACAGCCCGTAGGCAGACAGTAAGTAAAAGTGCATCGAGCTAACAGGTGCTCGTCGGCTAAACGCCTCAAAAGAATAATTTTACAATGAAGTGGGCAAGACAAAAAGGAAAACCCACTCTTGGCCCGGGTTCCGTCTAGTTGTTACTATTGGGCTGGAAGCTTGGAAGATCCTCGGAAGCTGCTCCGAAATCTGGCCACACAAAACCAGCTGGGTCAACCCCAGAAAGAGCAAGTGCCACAAGGGGGCCACGAAATAAGAACAAAAGCCAGCAATCAGCACAAGAAAATATAATATTAAAACTAGAATTACGAAAGCATGTCAGGATGATATACGACGAGATAACCATGGAACTATTCCGGTAGCCAGGTTACAACCCGTAAACCAAACAAGGACCGGGGTTGTAACCCTTCATCTGAACTGAACTTGGTTTCCCACCATTTATCGGCAAGATAATAATGCAAGAAATCAAGACAGGGAGCAATCTTGTACTGGATCAAGACATGGCTAGACTGGTTATACCTCATTCAATCTAATCACGGTCAAGCATATACTACGGCTTACTACTTTAACTAACTAGGGATTATCACAGACCTAATTACTAACAAGATGCAGTGAGATTGTTCCACAGCCATAAGCCCTGCAGACCATCCAGGTTATCCAGGACGAAAGATTAGGGTTGAATTCAGGTGGGTACATCGTCCAGGAAGACGCATGTACCCTTAGGTGACTTAGAGGGTGCAACACGCGACGGTGTGCTGGAAATGTGCCCTACTCGACGGCAGGCTACAGATCCCAAGAGCGCCCAGGTAACGGGATTGCCCGTAGCTGTGTCATCTCTTCATGACTAATATGTTATTCTAGTTATTAACCTTAATCCATTTTAGTAGGTGCTCCTGACCGTGGTACTCAGGAGTCCCATACTAGACATGATGCAAGACAGGACAAGTGGATTTAACAAACAAGCAAGAAAGAATTACCCATGGTGTCAAGGCAAGTCAAGTTAATTAGCCGTCGCAACAACATTAAGATAAATCATGTCAGGGTACTTGTCAGGAGTGCGCCACGACGGGCCACTATCATGTCAGGTTGGTCATGCCAGGAGTGCACTATTACGGGTCACTGTCGTGTTATGCTAGTTCCTTGTCATACCATGCCATGTACAATAGTCATTCCAAACATATTAAGTAAATTCAAGTTCATGACAAAAGGCGTAAGGATATAAAATGGCGTAAAATATCTAATAAAATATCAAAAAACAGGGCTATAGAAGAGCCAAGCTTAAGGAAATAAAACCAGAACTCCAAGAGCTAAGGGGGTCAGGGGAGCAGCGTACGCGAAAAGTCACGCATGCTGAGGGAGCTACATACGTGAAAAGTCACGCATGCTGAGAGAGCAGCGTAGGTGAAAAGTAACGCACGCTGAGAGAGCAGCGTAGGTGAAAAGTCACGCACGCTACAGAGAGCAGCGTAGGTGAAAAGTTATGCACACTGAAAGAGCTGCGTAGGTGAAAAGTCACGCACGCTCAAGGGAGCAGTGTGCGTGAAAAGTCACGCACGCTCAAGGAGCTGTGTAGGTGAAAAGTCATGCACGCTGAAGGGAGCAGCGTGCGTAAAAAGTCATGCACGTTGAAGGGAGCAGTGTGCATGAAAAGTCACGCACGCTCAAGGAGCAGTGTGCGTAAAAAGTCATGCACGCTGAGAGAGCTGCGTAGGTGAAAAGTCACGCACGCTCAAGGAAGCAGTGTGCATAAAAAGTCACACACGCTCAAGGATCAGTGTGCGTGAAAAGTTACGCACGCTGAAGGGAGCAGTGTACGTGAAAAGTCATGCACGCTCAAGGAGCAGTGTGCGTGAAAAGTCACGCACGTTCAAGGAGACACGCTTCCAACAGGAAGCGTACTCAAGCCTGCGTACGTAGTGCTAAAGAGCGCGCGTAGCTCAGGGTGCGTAAGCTAAATAGCTCTGCACACTGCTCACTGTCTTCTCCAAACTAGCAAGAACACCATAGTTGAACTCAAGGCTACACAGCATCATAACTTGGCCATGCCGAACTCCAAATCTGGATTTCCAAAGTTCCAATTTGGGAGGAATTGAATGTTCTTCCACATGGAAACATCAAAAACCCATAAAACCCAACTAAAATAGATCAAACCATGCAAAAAAAATCCAAAAATAGGAAAACTTAGATCTATAGCAATGAAGACTCCAATTCACAAAACACCAAGTTCTAATATTGATCACCATGTCCTAATCTAGCAAATGGGCAAATAAAAGAGGGTTCTCATGTGGTGGCAAGGTGCACTTGCCTAGGGTTAGGAGAGTTGTGGAGGAAGGAGAAGAAGAAGAAGAAAGGAAATTAATGGTGGAAGCTATGAGGAGAGAGAGTGGTAGGTGGGGGTTATAAAGAGGGGGAGTTGTGATGGAATGGAGGTGGAGAATAGGCTAAGGTGTTTCACTCATGATAACCAAATCAAACCAACCCAATCCAAACCAATTAAAACCGAACCATGACAAAACCTAAAATACGAGAAATACCGAAATTCCACAAGTTGAGAAAAATAAAAAAATATATGCCAAAAATCCAGATACGAGTATAAATACGAAATACGAGAAATACGGGAAATGAGGGTGACAACTCTACCCACCTTAAAAGAATTTCGTCCTTAGAATTTAATCAAGGAGCTAGAGATTGTCACGACAAGCTACACAAAGCACATGCAAGTTACACTAAGCAGTTCAATCATGCAATCATACAATACAAGCAAGCAAGGAAAAACGTAAGGCATAAGAAAGACATTATACCTCACGAGTCAAACAGGTAGGGATATCGCGATCGGATGTCGTCCTCACGCTCCCACGTTGACTCACCTAGAGAGTGACGACCCCAAGCAACACGGACTAATTTAATAGTCTTGTTCTTGAGTATCTTCTCCCTCCGGTCCAATATAGACACGGGCCTCTCCTCATACGAAAGGTTGGTACCAACAACCAATTCCGAATGGTCTAGGATATGGCTCGGATCCGGAATATACCGTCGTAATTGGGACACGTGGAATACATCATGCACCTCACTTAGCGATGGCGGAAGAGCGAGACGATAGGATACATCTCCTACTCGCTCTAAAATATCGAACGACCCTATATACCTAGGACTAAGCTTTCCCCGCACGCCAAAGCGAATGACGCCGCGGTTAGGTGAGATCCTAAGGAATACATGGTCGCCGACAGCAAATTCTAAGGGACGTCGATGAGCATCGGCCCAATGGCGCTGGCGGTCCTGGGCAACTCGGAGGTGATCTCTGACCTTCCTGACCACTTCAACCGTCTGGAAAATCAATTCGGGTCCGAGCATCTGCATCTTCCCGACATCGTCCCATGCTAGCGAAGATCTGCACTTTCTGCCATAAAGAGCCTCGAAGGGTGCCATCTGGATACTGGCCTGATAACTGTTGTTGTAAGAGAATTCCACTAGGTGCAGATGATTCTCCCATGAACCACCGAAGTCATGGGTATAGGATCTCAATATATCTTCAAGAGTCTGGATTGTGCGCTCTGATTGACCATCCGTCTACGGGTGATAAGCTGAGCTGAATTGAAGGCGAGTCCCCAAACTCTTCTGCAAGCTTCGCCAAAAGTGTGATGTGAATCTTGAATCCCTGTCCGAGGTGATGCTGACTGGCACACCGTGAAGCCTGACGATCTGCCTGAGATACATCTCTGCTAACTGCACCGTCGACTGTCCAACTCTGAATGGGAGAAAGTGTGCCACCTTGGTAAGCCTGTCCACAATTACCCAAATAGCATCCCTGTCGGCCGGAGATCTGGGCAATCCGGTTACGAAATCCATGGTTATATGTTCCTATTTCTATTCTGGGATCGGTAAGGGTTGAAGAAGTCCAGCGGGCCTCTGATGTTCAGCTTTAACCTGTTGGCAAACCAAACACCATGAGACAAACTGGGCTATCTCCCTCTTCATGCTATTCCACCAGAAGTGCTGACGAATATCACGGTACATCTTTGTACCACCCGGATGAATAGAATACTGTGAACTGTGGGCTTCTGCCATGACTTCCTGTCTGATATCTCCACTGGGTATACAAAGACGAGTGCCTTGCCGAAGGGTTCCGTCTTCATGGATACATAACTCTGGCCTTCTTCCTGATTCACACTCTGCTCTGAGTCGCTGGATCTTAGAATCTGTTGACTACGCCATACGGATTCTCTCAACTATGCTGGACTGAACCTGTAGGCTGGCCATCAATGCCACGCTGGTTGGAAGAACCACTTTAATTCCCATCTTCTGAAGATCTGCCAATAATTCTAGTTGTGCCGTCAGGAAATAAACTCCGACTCTCCTGCTCAATGCATCTGCTACAACGTTGGCCTTCCCGGGATGATACTGCCAATCCATATCATAATCCACCAATAGCTCGAGCCATCTTCTCTGCCGCATATTAAGGTCCTTCTGGGTGAAAACATACTTCAGGCTCTTATGATCAGTAAAGATTTCCACTCTATCTCCGTACAAGTAGTGTCTCCACAACTTCAAAGCAAACACTACTGCCGCCAATTCCAAGTCGTGGGTCGGGTAACTCTTCTCATGATCACATAGTTGACGTGACGTATAAGATATTACCTTCCCATGCTGCATCAAGACACACCCCAATCCTCTGCCTGAAGCATCGCAATAAACTGTGAATCCTCCGGTCCTATCTGGAAGGGTGAGAATGAGAGCCGTTATCAAACCTTGCTTCAACTTCTCAAATGATTTCTGACACTCTGCTGTCCAAACAAACGGCACATCCTTGCGGGTCAACTGGGTCATCGGCGCTAAAATCCTTGCGAAATCTGAAACGAACCGCCGGTAGTAGCCGGCCAATCCAAGGAAGCTGCGAACCTCTACCACTGAGCTGGGTACCGGCCATGACTCGATAGCCACAATCTTCTGGGGATCCACTTCCACTCCTCCTCGAGTAATGATGTGACCCAAGTATAAATATCGAGCCAGAACTCACATTTGCTGAACTTGGCGTACAACTGATGCTCCCTAAGCGTCTGAAGGACGATACTGAGATGCTGCTCATGCTCCGCTTCACTCTTGCTGTAGACCAGGATGTCATCTAGGAACACGATCACAAATTAGTCCAAGTAAGGCATAAAATGCGATTCATGAGGTCCATAAATACAGCTGGCGCATTGGTTGCTCCAAAGGGCATAACAAGGAACTCCTAATGTCCATACCTCGATCTGAATGCTGTCTTTGGGATGTCCTACTCTCTGACTCTGATCTGGTGGTAACCTGAGCGTAAGTCGATCTTCGAGAACACTGAAGCCTATCTGAGCTGATCAAACAAGTCATCTATCCTCGGAAGAGGGTATCTGTTCTTGATTGTCATCGAATTCAAGGTACGATAATCAACACATAGTCTGGACATACCATCCTTCTTTTTCACAAGAAGCATCGGGGCTCCCCAAGGCGATCCACTAGCACGGATGA
>JANAVB010011004.1:0-16606 GCA_029216955.1 Iris pallida | reverse complement strand
GAGGCGATCGACTCCCCCGGTCAGGCCTTAAGGCCTCGACGTAGAAGACGCGAGGAGGGGCCTCGGAGCTCGGGAGGGGGGGGCAGGTGGGTGCCAGCTGGAAGTGGCTTCTGGAGCCGCGAAGGAGAAATGGTCGATGCTGGGAGCGGAGCGGGGGCCTTGGGGAGGGCCCCAGGAGGCGTCAGCCCAGGGGAGCTGCGCCGGATAGGGTCCGGGCAGGGGATGGCACAAGGCTGCGCCAACCCGATGGAGAGCCCGGGTTTGCGCGAACCCTTGAGGCGCCAAGAGGTTAGAGGGGGGGGCCCCAGGAAGAGAGGGAGGAGCTCCTGGAAGAGCCAAGAGGTAAGGAGGGACTCCCCGAATTATGCCAAGAGGCTGGGGGAAGAGTCCCCGGAAAGCGCCAAAAGGCTAGAGGAATGAACCCCGGGTTGCGCCAAAAGGCTGGGAGGAGGTGCGTCAGGAGGGCGCACACTAGGGGCCTGCACCTGAGGAGCGCAAGGCAGGGCGCCCGAAACCTGAATGTTGGATATATATATATATATATATATATATATATATATATATTAAAATATATATTAAAATATATATATATATATATATATATATATATATATATATATATATATATATATATATATATATATATATATATATATATATATATATATACTCCCTAGCCGTCTGCTCGCCTCCAATCAAAGTGCTCCACTCTATTGAATCCCTCCTCGCCAATTCCTTTTGGGGCCATTTTGAGGGAAAGGACAAGCATCACTGGGCCGGTTGGGACACCATGGCTAAACCTACTGATGAGGGAGGTCTGGACTTCTGCAGACTAGCCCACATTGTGGACGCACACTCCGCGAAATTATGGTAGAAACTTTGCACTGAAAGCTTGATCTGGACCAGGTTCATGAGAACGAGATACTCCAGATTCTGTCATTTGACAGAGGCGTCTGCCAATAACATATCTTCGACGTCGTGGCAGCAAATAATCTGCGGTTGTAGCCTGGCGGAATCGCACTTGCATTTGATATTAGGGAACGGTCATTCGCAGGCGTGCAAGGAACGCTGGTTGGGGGAAGACATCCTCAGGTCCAACGTCCTTACTTCGCCGCTGTACGAGATCCGTGATTTATGGGATGATGACGTTTCAGGGTAGAATTGGGATAGAGTTAGAGCTTGGTTTGGCCCAGTGGCCATGGCGAGCCTGGGAGCCTCTCATCTGTCGATCAACGACGTGCATGATGAGCTCAGATGGTCCCCCTACCCGGGCGGACTCTTCACCCTGGCTTCCGCCAAAACCATCGCCAAAGGCATCCACGAAACGACCTCCCCTTCTGCCAAGTTTTGGCATACATGTATACCCACCAAATGGTCCATTCTCATCTGGCATGCCGCTCGTCGGAAACTACCTACGGACGATGCCATAAACTCCTTCGGTTTTATCATGACGTCCAGATGCCACTGTTGTGTGGAACACCA
This sequence comes from Iris pallida, assembly GCA_029216955.1. Classification (NCBI taxonomy): domain Eukaryota; kingdom Viridiplantae; phylum Streptophyta; class Magnoliopsida; order Asparagales; family Iridaceae; genus Iris; species Iris pallida. Next base: position 15,124 of record JANAVB010011004.1, on the reverse strand, counting down.
ATCGGAAACCGCCACGTCCTTCTCTCTGGTGAACTAGCCACTCAAATTTGGACGAACCTTCACAATAAGTTCAGGATTGTCCTCATGATCAGGGGCATCAATGATCTTCTGGCCAGCTGGAACACGTCTCACGTGCATCAGATCGTCGCTGCCGCCGTCGTTTGGGTCTTGTAGAAAAACAAAAACAAATACAGATACGAGGGCCGTCACCTCCCGCCCCCACAAATGTACAGAGAGGTCGTTCGACAAATCTACAAAAGAAAAAGGCGTTGCTCTCACGCCTCGTACCACTTTTGGGAAGCCCTGGGCTGATCAGGGCACCGCGTGTCGTGCGCAGGCCCACTTTGGCCGGTAACGATCGCGGGTTTAGGGGCGCTCTTTTCATAGGCTCTGTCTTTCAGCGTCTAACCTTCCGATGCTCGGTCTAGCTGCCGTTTTGTTGGGCAACATTTTGTGTTTCATGCTTTCTCTTTTCTTGTCGTCTTTCGCGCGTGGCGCGTTTACTTGTAAAGGCTTCGGCATTTTGTGCCTTATTCTTCAATAAAAGTCTATTTTACCAATATATATATATATATATATATATATATATATATATGGATGTATGTACATATGTATATATATGTATTAATATATATATAATATATAGAAAAGCAAATGAATAAGACAAAACCAACCCACACACACTCACCCCCACAATCGAGCCTGAGCCTTTTGGGCTTCGGCCGAACCCGACACCTCCTTTGCATATATAGTTCGAGAGAGAGAGAGAGAGAGATTTTTTTGTCATACCCTAATCCAACCCTAGCCGCACACTCCGACGTCGTCGTCGACCACCTGGGCGAACACCACGACCGCCGGAGGCCGCCCATCGCCGGAAAATGCACGCGCGTGAAACATCAACCCACTTCTAGGTACTTCTTTTCTTCGTCTCGTTTCTACGTGTAAACTCGACCAAATCGAGATTCGTAAATTCCTACTTGTAGACTATATAACCCTCTTGGAACACTATCAAATAGATTCATAGATAGCTAACCCTTTTGTCCGAAAAATTGACACAAAGTTGTCGAAAAACTACGGAAAATAGAACATTAAAACTTTTCCGAAACTCCAACTTGGCGATCGATTTGCGACCAAAACATTGCGAGTCTTGGAAAACCATTTAAACAACCTTGTCGATAAGATATTCGAGATTAAAACTCATCTTTTAGTCTCTGATTTTATTAACCGTGCGTTACGAAAATCCATTTCCAAAAACGAGAAAAAACTGTTTTAAAAAACTGAATTTTATAAAAATTGTCCCGATACGACGTGCGCTCCGACAAACCGGGCAACGTAAGCATCGAAAGGTGCATATCGACTTTGCGAACGTGTGGACTTTGATGGAATTCAAATTGGTCGCGTGTGCACGACGAATTTAATACGTATCCGTCGAAATTTATCGTATCGTTCTTTTTGCAAATTTGTAAATTATTTTGTGCACGTTCATCGTATCGAGACAAAACTTGCGCCAATAGGACCGTGTCATTTTTTGGTCCTATTTGCCAAGTTTGGTCTGAATCTGAGAATGTCGACCGGAATGCTAATTTGGCGGACCCGCGACCCGATCCAACGGGCGAATTTGTGCATGGCCCACAGGAATCCAACTTTGGATATACGGTTGGATTCGTCTCGTCAAACCGGACCCGTAGACATATAGTTTAATAACTTTAGAGACCGTAGATACTGGCACGCTTTTTGGTGCAAAGTGAGTCCAACGGCGGACATCGTTTTGGTCCAAAATTACCGTTTTGCCCCTCTGTCCAGAATAAATTTATGGGTAAAAATTCTAGCTAATTTGACTATTCTGAGAACGTTGGTAATGTCTGTTTCAGCATTAGGAGTGTAAAATCCCTAAATTTTAGAAACTTTTATTCAGTTTACCTAATATATTTCACAATATTTTTAGTGGACTTTTAATTTTATATTTTGTTAATATTAGGTAGCAAGTTAAAAGCTACAATATAGGCATGCATAGATAATTGGTACGAAAATACGTGCTAGATACTTCATAAAAATATTTTACTAAATTTTATTCTTAATTTAGTTTTAAAGGAATGTCATTTTTAAATTTTATATTATTCCCTTAAATTTAAAATGCTTGTATTTAATTAATTTCCTTTGCTAAGGTTAGCAGTAATAGAAAATTTCTATATTATAAATATACATATTATACAAATTATTCATTCAAATATTTTTAGATATATTTTATGATTTTTATTTTAGTTAAGATTTATTAGTTGTATATAAATATGTATATATTTAGAAAAAAACCAAATAAAATCCCACCTGCTACTGTTCCCGCAGGAAAAGTAGAGGCGCAAACCCGAGCAAGGGTTCAGTTTATATATGTGTATATATAAACGAAAGGGATTGCTACTCCAAACCCTAAGAACTCAACCTGACTTTTCGACCCTAGGCACCCCGACATCCCGTGCGCGCGACCGCCGCCTGTACCGCCTGCTGCGGCCGTACGACCACCGGATTGGCCATCGGACCCGCCCCGAATAGAGCAGACTGACTACTAAAATACAGCAAATTGGCGACGGAGGATTAGCGACGGATCGTATCCGTCGGCCATAGCGACGGCCTCGCGACTACCTTGTGACTGGCTACCGTCAGAAAGCAATGTATATTTTTTAGTTTTTTTGCGTCAAAATCAGTCGCACATCCGTCGCTAATTTGACGAAACTTTAGCTACGGATTCATGTCCTTCGCTAATATGTCGCACATTGTGGCGGCAAAATCTGAAATAAATGGCGCGCTAAATTAGCGTCTATGTGACGACGGATGTTCCGTCGGTAATCTAGTTGGTATTTAGCGGCTACCTACCGACGGAAATTTTCGTCGGTAATCCGTCGCTAAATACTGAAACTTAACTTAAATTGACTGACGGGTGAGGGAATTCTTCATTCCCCCCAAAAAACTCTCTCTTCCCTCTCTCTCTCTCTCTCCGGCGAGCTCTCTCCGACGGGTCACATTCTCCGACGAAGCTCTCTCCGACGGGATCTCTCTCTCAGGTACGCTCTCTCTCTCTCCCCCCCCTCTCTCTCTGTCACGCCCTAGAACTAGAATACTGGAGAGCGGAGGCGAACATAGCCAGCTACGTATGATGAAATAGAATCCACCTCACCATACGGTCACGGCTGTCTAGATATATGAGGGTTTAACTACAATCCATCAGTCTCTTATGGTCATGAACAAGCCTAGTGTCTCAATCACAAGCAAGTAAGTAAATGTTACAAGATGTAAGATCACCAAATATACAATAGTAGGGCGTCCCAAATATTACATATTCAGCTGATCATGAAACTAGTCGTTACAAAATGTGAGGACTAGCAAGAGTTTTAGTCATACATGATCAACCCTAGGATCTGTCAATCATGTTACAGCCCGTAGGCAGACAGTAAATAAAGGTGCAATACGAGCTAACACGTGCTCGTCGGCTAAATGCCTCAAAAATAAGATTTTTACAATAGAGTGGGAGAGCCAAAAAAATAAACCCACTCGTTGCCCTGGTTACGCCTGGTGGTCACCATCGGACTGGAAAGTCGATAGATCCTCTGAAGCTGCTCCGATATCCGGCCACACAAAACCAGCTGGGTCAGACCCCAGAAAGAGCAAGTGCCACAAAGAAGGCTTCACTTAGGAACTAAAACCAGCAATTAGCATAAGAGTATAATTACATAATAAAAGACAGTAATTAAGGAAAAGCATGACATATGATATATGATGAGATAACCATGGGACTATTCAGATAACCAGGTTATAACCCGTAAACCAAACAAGGATCGGGGTTGTAACCCTTCGTCTGAACAAAACTTGGTTTCTTCCACCATTTATCGGCAAGATAATATAAGAAATCAGGACAAATAACGATCTTGTACAGGATCAAGACAAGACTAGACAGATTATACCTCATCCAACAATCACGGCCAAGCAATAAGTACGGCTTGATACTTTAACTAACTAGGGTTATCACAGGCCTAGTTACTAGCAAGATGCAGTGAGATTATTCCACAACCACAAGCCCTGCAGACCATCCAGGCTATCCGGACGTAATTAGGGAATTGAATTCAAGTGGGTACATCATCCAGGAAATGCATGTACCCTTAGGTGACTTAGAGGGTGCAACACATAACAATGTGCTGGAAATATGCCCTACTCGACGGCAGGCTACTGATCCCAAGTGGGGCATCCAGATAATGGGATTGCATGTAGCTGGGAAATTCTCTTCATGACTACTGGATTATTCTAGTTATTAGCCTTAGTCAATTCAGTAGGTACCCCCGACCGTGGTACTCAGGGGTCCCTATCCTAGACATGATGCAAGACAAGACGGGTTCATTTGTATAAGCACAATCGTCCATGGTGTCCAGGTTATTCATTTTATCAAGTCAGGTTAGCCGTCGCAACAGCATATCCAGGTATATCATGTCAGGTTTTTCTTGTCAAGAGTGCGCCACGGTGGGCTACTATCATGAATTATTATGTCAAGTTTATCATGTCAAGTTCACTGTCAGGAGTGCGCCACTGTCGGGCCACTATCAAGTCATGTCATTGCCAAAAGTGCACCACAACGGGTCACCATCGTGTCAGAAAATAATTATTATGGCCCAAGCATACATGTGGTAATTAATAATTAAATATTAGCAGGGGCAAAGGCTGTGGAGGACTCATACGGCTCAGAAAATTAATGGCCATGCGGCCAGCAAGTCACTTGTAAATAAATACTAGTAATTAATTTAAGTGGCCATGCGGCTCAAAACAGGTTGCATGCAAATGCATACAATTATTTAATGCTAACGCCTAAGGCCATGTGGTCAACAATAATTAATAGTGGCCATGCGGCCAAGACAAATAAATGTGCACGGCCAATAATAAATGCTTGTATGCGGCCAGCAAACTATTTGCTTATGCGGCTCAGCATATAAATGCTTGCATGCGGCTAGCAGTTAGCAATGGCCATATGCGGCCATAATATTAAATATATATATAGTGGCCATGCGGCCAAAATTATCTAAAGGCCATATGCGGCTAGAAGTGTTCCCAATGTATGCAGTCTAATTTCTTATACGGCCAAAACATTTGAACATGCAAGTTAATGCCTGGAAGCTTAATTAAATATATAAAGGCATGCACTAATGCATGGAAGCTTAATTAAATATAAAGGCATGCACTAACACATGAAAGCCTAATTAAATATAAAGGCATGCACTAACACATGCAAGCCTAATTAAATATAAAGACATGCACTAACACATGCAAGCCTAATTAAATAAGCCTGTACTAATGCATGCAAAGCCATATATATATATATATATATATGCATGCACTAATGCTTGCAAACTAGTTCTTAATGCATGCGGCCTAGGGCCAGCTAAATATTCCATATGCGGCCAACTTGAATACATCCATGCGGCAAGCTACTGTTTACGTGAGGCCATACGGCCATAACATTAAAATAGCATGCTGGCTCACTTTGGTGTTGGCCTATGCGGCTACTGCTTGCATAAAGCATGCAAGCTATAGCTTGCTTAAGTCATACAAAATACAATTAATGCTAAGGACAAGTAATTAGTTAATGCTAATGACAATTATTTAATGCAAGCAAATATTTAATGCATGCATGCAATTAATGCTTGCAAGGCCATGCGGCCAAGAATGGCTAAGGCCATATGCGGCTCAGCATTATTTGCTAGTGCATGCCAATGCCAAGCCTATATGCGGCTGAGCACTGTAATAGGGGGAAAAGCATATGCAGCTCAGGCAATTAACTAGTGGCCCATGCAAATAAATACTTGCACGTGGCCAGCTAATGCATGCAATTAAATATTCAATTAAATGGCCATACAGCTGGGAAAAACACTTGTCGCATGAAATAGACATGCGGTCAAGTACTGTTCTTCTCCTCCAATTTTGGAGAAGAAAAATACCATAAAGCCATGCTTCCAAGCTCCATAATTCCATCATCCAGAGTCCAAATCCTAACTTCCATAGGTCAAAATGGGGTAGAACGAAATTTTCTACAACATGGAACCATAAACTAGCAAAATATACAAGTTTGATAGATCAAAATTCATAGAAACCGAAAATACCACAAAACTAGATCTACAAGAAATTAACCACATAAATGAAAAGTGCTAAGTACTAAGGTGGGTTAGAAACACATGAGGAAGGCAATGGAACAATAAAAATGGGGTTCCTCCATGAAGCAAGATGCACTTGCCTAAACCTTCCACTCTCAGGTTGGTGGAGAAGTAATGGTAGGGAAGAAGAAGAGTTAATGAGGAGAGAGAAGTGTTTGGTGGGATATTTAATGAAGAGGGTGGTGGTAGGTGGGAGTGGTTTGGTTCACATAAAATCAAGCAAAATCGAACCATACAAAACCAAGCCGAACCAAGTCAAGTCGGGCCGAACCAAACAAGAAGACATGCAATACGGGTCTAAATACGTACACATATACCAAAATACATAATACGAACAACGGGCATTACACTCTCTGTTTAGGGTTTCGGGTTGGTGGGGGGGTCGGCTGTCGTTGGGGCCTGCGGGTGGAGGGGAGGTTGTTGAGGGTGGAGGGTAGGGTAGGTTTAGGGTTTCGGGGTAGGGGTAGGGTTTCGGGTGGGGGGGTGGGCCGGCTGTTGCGTGGGCCGACGGTGATGGGAAGAGGAAGGGGGGCGGGAGGTGGATGGTGTTGGGTGCGGGACGGGGTGAGGGGGTGAAGGGGAGGAGGGGTGGGTGTTTGCTGTCGGGGGGTGAGGAGGAGGGGGGTGGGTATTTGCTGTCGGGGGGTGAGGAGGAGGGGGGGTAGGTGTTTGCTGTCGGGGGGGAGGGGGTGGAGTGGGGGTTTGCTGTCGGGAGGTAAGGGGGAGGGGGGTGGGTGTTTGCTGTCGGGGGGGAGGAGGGTGTTGGGTGGGGGTTTGCTGTCGGGGTGGTGTGGAAGGGGGAAGAGGGTGGGGGGTTTGCTATCCGGCGGGGTAGGGAAGGGGTGGGGGGGTATCGGTGGTTTCAGATCGGACCATTCCTATGAGTATCGGTGGTTTCAAATCGGTGTATCGGATCGGGGGAGGGGGTATAGGTGGTTTCAGATCGGACCAATCCTATGAGTATCGGATCGGAGGAGGGGGTGTATCGGAATCGGTATCGGAATTGGTATCGGACCGATACTGATCGATACTGATACAGTTTGGCAAAATAGGTCGAAATACAAAGAAGAAAGTCCTCAAATGGAAGGAAAAGAGTCGAAACTCCTCACCATTGGCAACCCTATTGCATGGGGTTCTTATTTGATGCCTCTACACTATTTAATACAATTTGAGGGTTTACAATGCATATACCTATTGGGAGATGGATTCTAATAAAAATGGCTCCAAGATCTAAAAATCCCCAAGCTCCAAGTGCTCCATCCTCTAATCTCATACAACTGATCACTAACTCTGATACTTGGATTACTGACCTCTCTAACTCATGTATCCTAATTGCTAATAAAATACTAACTCATAATATACCCTCATTTTACTGATCCAAAGACACCAACACAAGACTCTCATACAACTGAACACTCAAAACAGTACCCATGTCCTCACTGATTGTAGGACTGACACCAACTAATATCCCTTCTCTTCATGACAGTAGCCTCATTCTCTCTTCATTTCTCTCTTCATTTCTCGATCTTACCAGATGGCACCCATGACCCGAGGAGCGGCACATCGTTTGAGGGAAACCCAGAATGCTGAGGTGGCTCTTCCTACTGTTAAGGAGGAAGTGGCACCGGTAGCTAGTGAGACCGGGAGTTCTATTCATCCAGCACCGGTAGCTAGTGAGACCGGGAGTTCTATTCATACAGCACTTGCAAGGGACTACATCTTTTCTAACGCCGTCGATCCCACTTATTCGAGGTGGTTGCGTGATCGTATCACTGAGCGTTTGTGTGAGCTACGTGGTTCTCATTAGCTATTACTGAACTTATTTGTATTGGACTATTTGTATTAGGTTGTTTTTGTATTAGACTCTTTGTATTGGACTACATTTATAAATTAGTACTGTGTCAATCTCTGGATTGTATTGGACTACGACATGGTGATCAGGACATAGGCCCTGTAGCCATTCGACTGGTGAGGCAAAAACTATGTAGCCGTAGATGAAGTTGACTGTCCTCCGACCCTCATCCCTCGGCAATGATGATACGACAACCAACCGGAGAGGATACTCTGAGAGATCCATCTGAGTAAGACATATACTCTGAGAGATCACCTTTACAAGAATGATATCAGTAGTGGGATTGAGTGTTGGAGGAGATATTATCAGAGTATACGTCCTACTCAGCTGGGTCTCTCACCATTACTATTTTTTTCTGACAACATGGTGGATGTGCTCCGTCAACAGATTCTTGCTCCGAGCCAAAACTTTGCCCCGTAGCTCAAGTGGACATTCTTCGTGTAGAGCTCGAGTGAGAGGTTCCTGATAGCATGGTGGTCTCCTTTGTCAAAGGATTCTTGCTCGTCCCACAATTGCTCGTCCCACAATGATGATACGGCAACCTATCACTATATCTTATATAGTAGTAGATGATGTTTTAGTATTAAATTATGTGAGTTCATCTTGATTCTGTTACATTCTTCAGATACTAGATACTAGATTCAATAAGAACGTATACTACACCATATGTACAGAACATAGATGACTCACACTAATGTATGCTAGAATAAATTATGAAAGATTTCTAGTTACATCCGGTTATTGGTAAGTACATGATTACATAATAATTCTGTTAGTCTTGTGATACAGATTTTTACTCTCTCATGCTACCAACGTCACAACTTTTCCAGTGCTGCTCCCTCTAATGATGATAAACGCAAAAATCAAAGACCCCCCCTCTCCTTTCTCACACTTTACAGTTCTCACAACAGGAAGGTTAAGTGCTTTCTAGTTCTCTTCCATCCATGCTCTGGACCCATCTGCTCCTCCCTACTTCCCTTCTTCTTATTTGGCTCTCTCAGCCACATATGATATCCAGCTCAAGTGTAGAGTCGGGGGAGAAGAAGTGGACAGGAAGAGGAGGGGGAACCAGCACAGCCCGCGGCATGACCTGGAGGAAGTACAGAGGTTTTGCTGGAGGTGTTGGCAATTTTTCCAAAGCCATGGTAGAGGAGAGGAGAAGGCTCCCAAGACTCCCCGAGGTGGATATCATATGTGGCTGAAAATTTCGATAAACTTCTTATTTATTTTATAATTTGAGTAAATTTCTTTATCCTATATAAAAATTTCTGTTGTCAGAAAGATGGCTCCCAAGACTCCCCGAGGTGGTGCTGCTAGCCGAGGAAGGGGCCGAGGCAAGGAACCCTTGGAGGTCGACACGGAGGAAGTCCCCGTCGTCAAACAAGAGGCGGTGACTGTTAAGGAGGAGGTGTTACCAAAGGTCGAGGTCAAGGAAGAACCGATGACCATCAGAGAAGAGATTGCTCCCAAGGTTGAAATTAAGGAGGAGCCACCGTCAGAGAGTAGTAGTATCGGGACCGACCCTCCTGTCCCTACAGAAGATCTCAACCAGATTGAGCCTTCGTATGCAAAGTTACTGATATAATGGTACATGCCTCAACGCAATTATGATCCCTGGCTGTGAGGATTCATCGTCTGACTTGCGATCTTTTCTGAGACATTGTGTTGGATTGTTTATGTTTCGATATTTTGCAAAGTGGCTGATAGAATGGTACATGTCTCAACGCAACCAGATTGAGCCTTCGTATTTGTATTGGGTTGTTTATGTTTGGATATTTTGCTATGTATGTTGGGATAGTGTGTTGGATATTGTGTTGGATATTTTGTTGGTCAGTGTGTTGGATATTTTTTGTGTATGTTGTGATATATTGGATGTTTGGAGATATTATGTTGGCAATATGGATATTTGTTGGATATATTGGATGTCGGATATGTTATATTTGTGTATGGTGGATGTTGAATATGTTATATTACAGGGAATAGTCTCTTTTCTGTAATTTTTTTCAAAAATATTTCAGTTAGCGACGGATTATCGACGGCTTGCCGACGGACTTTTGCAGGTAGCGACGGATTATCGACGGGTTACCGACTGACATTTATAGTTAGCGAAGGTTTCCTGACGGATTGTCCGTCGGCCTATTTCTGGAAAAATTTCATGACGGAAGAGCGACGGACCTTCCGTCGCTCATATTCTTGAATATATGGAAGATTTCCAGAAGGGTGGCGACGTATTATCCGTCGCTATTCTGCCGCTAATCCGTCGAGGATGGCGACGCTTTGAGCGACGGATATTGCGTATAAGAAACCCTCGGATACACGGTTAGCGACGATTTAGCGACAACTTTTTATCGCTAATTTTTTGAATATATTTTAAATTTAAACTGTCGTATTTGACGAAAAACCGTCGGTACACCGTCGCTAAAAGTTTTTTTTTGCCAACGAAAATCCGTTGCTAATTAGTCGCAGAGCGGCGGACTAGCGACGAGCTAGTTTTAGCAACGAGGTTATTCCCGACGGATTTTTTCAGCCCGTGTCCGTCGAAAATCCGTCGGTAAAGTGAATTACCGACGGATTTCCGACGGATAGTGCCGTCGCTAAAACCTTGTATTTTGGTAGTATATACATCAACCCAGGTACTCAACTTCAACCATAGATTTCTTCCTCCTCGATCGACAAAAACTCGATCCATAAATTGTTATGGATAGCCTAGTTAACCCTCTTCCACCCAGTCCAAGTAGATTTAGATCCACTGGATTAGATTTTCCAGAAAATCCTTGCAAAGATCCAGAAAAATGATTGAAAACAGAATCAGTTTCGTACTTCAAACCTCTGTGTTGGAAGGCGATTCCTCGCCAATTCATCAACAGTTTCAAAATTTTGTTTGAGGGGATTTATAGACAACATATATGAGATTAAAAACCTTCTCGCAGAATTCGATTTCATTAAATGAGCGCGAAGAAAACAGATTTCAAAGTTTAGGAAAAATTTAGTTTTTAAAACTAAAATTTGGAAAAAAAAAACTTTCCGATACGGCGTGTGCCCCGACAAACCGGATGACATGGTCGTGCACTATACGTATTGAAAGGCGCGTATGGATGTTGTCGACGTGTGAGAACTGACGGAACTCGATTTTTTTTGCGCGTACGTGACAAAATCAATACGTATCCGTCAAAATACCCCCGTATTGCCCTTTTGCAAACTTGGCCATAACTTCGTGTACGTTCGTCGTATCGAGACAAAACTTGCGCCAGCAGGACCATATCAAAATTTTGGTACTGTGTGCCAAGTTTGGTCTGATTCTGAGAAGGTCGACCGGAACGCCTATTTGGCGGGCCCGCGACCCGATCCAATAGGCAAAATTGTACACGACCCACCGAAATCCAACTTTGAACATACGGTTGGATTTGTCTTCTCAAACCGAATTCCCAGACATATAGTTTGATGACTTTAGAGACCATAGACATTAGCACGCGTTTCGGTGCAAAATGGGTCCAACGGCGGACACCGTTTTGATCCGGAATTACGATTTTGTCCATGTTCCAGAATTTGACTTTTGGACAGGCATTTCCTAGATATATCTTTTACACCGAAAACATTCTTGATATTTGTTTCAACATCTGGAGCCATTCGTGGATTTTGAGTTTTTATTGCTGACGTGATTGATTGTTTGGAGTTGCCATCCCCGCACTGCCAGGCAAGATACCTTGCCACCTTACTCTGTGATTTACTTATTCTTATTTTCAGTTATTTATATTCAGTATTACTTATTTGTTGTTAGTATTATATCACTGTACGTCCAAGTCACACTTGGGTGCAAGTGACGTTATCGGTCATTTTATTACTTTTGTTTACTTCTCTTGCATTGACTTAGCCTAGTGACCACCCATTGATGATGAGGGATTGGTATATCTCATACGGCCTTAACACTTACTTTATCACGTGTTGTGTGTCACATGTAGGACACGTACTCGGGTAGTCGGCTGGCCACCGATACGTATGAGGCGTGCAACGGTTAGGAGTAACTGCCAATAGAATTGCATGCTAGTAGACTTGACAGTTACTAGAGGTTCCTATGAGTCATGGATGTGACCCTACTAGGCATTGGGTGGGGAGAACAGTTCCTTAACGTATGGGCCACGCATGCACTTTTCTATTCCTGATCCTGCTGGCCTCTGACATTCGATAAATGTTATGCTTTGAGGTCCTTGGTATCCTGGTGGGACCATACCTGAGTTTCCTGCAGCCAGAGTACCCATGCGTTGAAGGTTTGTTCTTAACTTTATTATCACTGTAGAACTGGTAGGCACCCTATTGCATACATTTCTTTTTTCTATTATATATCACAGTTTATATGGCATAGTGTTTTCTTGTATCTTGGTACGTCCTTCTAAGGACCTGGTTATCTCTCCAGGTGTGTGCTTTTTCTGATGCTTCGCAGGTGCTCTAGCCCAGATCGTGGTCTCTTCGAAGATGATTTTACCTGGTTTATCTTGCCATCTTTATCGATCAATTTCTTGTATATTTTTCTCATTTAAATTAGTTGGTAGTGGATTTGTCTTCGCCCAACTACTTGTACAAATGATAAATTCATAGTTGATCATATTATTATTCTTAATTTTTGTGGATGAAATTTAGTTATCATGGTTTACTATATTTTACAGCTTATGTATACATACGGGGATTCCATACATTGGAGTATACTTCGTATGTGTGCAGCTAGCATGGCTACTTACTTAGTCCTAAGTATTTTGGGACTGGGGCATTACATATTTTTGTGGTGGCCCATGCAGGTCGAGTTTATCACTTCGATTACATTACTGTACTGATGTGAACCTGCATATAGGATTAGAATCTAGGTATCTCATCCACACATTTGACCTCCTTCCTTGAATTCAATTCGAACTCTCATCTGATTACCTTGACTTCCTTCTGCTTGATTCCTTTCGCTGTAAATCTTATCCTTTTCCTTCGTGCTTGGTAGGGAGGTTAGGAAGATAATTCATACAAGTAAACATGTTATATTTCTCAGTTACTCTATTAGTTGACTTATAAGTTGGGTAGTATGCCTCACAGTCCACCACCCGTATCTTTGTAACCTAGTAATAAAGTGTAATAGGGTAGCAACTGAATATATGCTAGTACAGGAAGATTTGTTAACCTAGAAAATAGAGTTTTAGTAGCCCATACTCTATTGGACAACCACGGCATGGTACAAGAGATAGTAGGACGACTGTATAAGCAGGAACACCGGACAAGACTTAGATCCTTATAAAACTTGAGCTATTTATTACTGCTTTCAACATTATCTTCCATACTATTACTTTGCAATATCATAAATAATGTTGCTATTTATATCCTAGTTTTGCAAGCTTCTTCTTTATCGAGCTTGTTTAGGACATATGTATACTAGGGACATCCACTAACATATTGTCTAATTAGAATAAATATATTATGGTCTGATCAACGTTGTGCACTTGGTTCGCCATATGATTATCCTACGTGGATTAAGATATCGGGGTATCTAGGATCTCATCTGCGACTGCATTGACAATTCCTCTTGAATTATAAATTCGTCTTTGAATCACGTAATTGTATTCGATAACATCTTTCTTGAACTCTTTATTGCTTTTGTCTTTTACTGATTTGGAAAGACGAACGCTCGTATTTAGTAGATAGAAATAGAGTATCCCTTCTGGCCATGAAGGGCTATATATATACATAAGTGTAGCAACCATCGGCCAAGCCACATGATTACAGCCTTGTCTTGAGTTACTTGTCCTCCCCTCAACCCTGAAACTAATCATTTGAATTTAAGAATGATTAGGATCTTATCCTTGGTTAGAACACCAACCTAGGAGACTATTTATTCTCAAAGAACCAATTATTGCGAGTCTCTAATTATATTTTCTTGATTCTTACTTTAACTAGCAACCATTATGCCTTAACCCAACCCATACTCGACCAAGCCCATAGTTTAGACATAAGAGGAATAGACAGTAACAAGGACAAGCATTTACCATAATTATGATAGACACCCATCCTGAGATTAGGGATCCAACATGTGTTATTCTAGGTATACAACTTTATTAATTATTAAAGAAGTGACGTAGCATTTGAACAACACCTTCACCAGCTTAGCCAATATCTGTAGCATAACACTCCATCATATTGATTTACCAGATATCAACAACAATGCCTGAGCACTACGTTCAATACCATTAGAACCCTTATGACCATAGTCTGGCAGGTTTGACACAAATAGAAATTTATGACGTAGTCGTTAGAGATCTTTCATATGACGTGCCTTAAAGTTTATTACCCCATCGATAAGCTCTCATATACTATAGAAGAGTGGATCCTTCTATTCTATCGACTCATGTATCATTGTACGCAATCATTTTCATTTACTAGAAATTGGGGTACGATCCTCAAACTTGATTCATATCTATTGTATCACATTACACGGTGTATCATTCTTTAAATCAAAAGTGAAGGTACGACCTCACGACTTGGAATTTTTCTAACCTCATTAACCCTAAAACCATGTCTTAGTATCTGGAGTGAATAGATTGTAGGCCTTCTGCATTTTAGGATATACTAGTATTACCGATTGATTAGAATAAATTGGTTTATGTTAGGATGATAAATTAGTGACTCATAAACTCCCACTTTCTTTTTAGATCTTTTGGTATCCCTTACCGTGACATTAATATTCGAAGCACGAGACCAGCTGTTACTTTCCAACAAATTGCACATACAAGGTCTAGACGACTCCACCTTCATGTAGACATATCATGTCCCACTAAAACACGTTTCTTTGTACTCTATTTTTATGATGCGACTTTCCGGCCAAAAAGGCTAACTATAACCCGTACCGTAATACCGATGTACCTTCCGACCTCAATTAGAGATCCAACCTCGACTCAAATCTTTCAGTCCAATATATGGTTGTGATCTACTCAAATCTCACTATGCACATGCCACTAGTGTGCCACTCGATGGAGTTCCCATGTGCTACTTAAACACAAAAGTCACAGAAGGTACATTTTTGGACTTAAGGAACCTAGTTAACCAACTCGACTGACAA
>JANAVB010011003.1:0-29738 GCA_029216955.1 Iris pallida | reverse complement strand
AATACTAGGAACTGTAATGGTTTTGCCTTGTACAAGTGCAATCTAGACTTGTACGGCATCACGCCCAGTGGCTAGTTTTCGATCCTCCGGGATCGGAGCGTGCATAATGGTATCAGAGCACGGCTTTACGTCCTTGGATTACTACTCGATCTGTTTCGAATCAATGTTGCTACTAAGATGATTCTAAGCTGCTTCCGTGATGATTCAAAGATTGCTTCCACGATTATTCAAAGTTGCTTCCGCGGTGAATCAAAGTTGCTTCCGTGAATACTCAAAGTTGCTTCCGCGATGAAATCAAAGTTGCCTCTATGATGACTCATAGTGCTTCTGCGATTATTCTGTGTTGCTTCCAAACTATTCTATGTTGTTCCCTTGACTGAAAGTCCGTTGATCATTCTAATCTCTCACTGGGTGTTCCATACAATAAGTCTAAATATGTGGGCTGTGATATGTGTGCTTTGTTGAATTTCTGAAAGATACCAAAAAGAATAACAATGATGCGATGTGATAATAAGTTGTGATGTATGCTGGATGTCTTATGTGTAGGATTTTGAAGTCGATTGTTATGCAGCAATCGACCGTGGGTGATGGTTTGATATATTGGAACAGAATGTGCATGGATTTCAGTGAATGGGAATCGACAGAACCTTGAGTCAATATTTGTGGTCAGCATAACCACTGCAGGATGGATAGTCCATATTGGATGTTGGTTTGATGCGAGAAATATTGTGTTGGGAATGGCTTGAGCTCTGAGTAGTATATTGTATATACCCTCATCGTGATAAGATGTCCCTTGACCCTTGATGTGTTTATGATTTTGTGATTGCCTTACCTATTAAGGTATTAGGTGGTATCGAATCGTAGCTAAGTTACGATTGATACATGACGGCTAGGCATGTTCCTTGATGTTAAGTTGGATGACCGTTACGAGATTTTGATGTGTTCGGATGAACCATCGCTAGACCTTGTCGGTTAGCATTATGTTGGGTAATAAGAGAATGAATATGAAATGATGCCTTGGTTGGGAAGGAAACGAATTTTAGATTCAAGCGAAGACTTGAATCAGTTGGGTAAAAGATTGTAGGCTTAGTAATGATGGTGTGATGTTGCTATCGAAAGACTTTGCAAGAACAACTATGGACCGAATATCGAACGATGTTGGAATTGAGTAAAAAAATTACATGCTGGATATCGACAGAATTGATAGTAATGTTAGGCGCTTATCGGGATGTTGCGAATGATTTAGAAGATGCAGAGAGAGTTGCATCAACGACCGAAAAGTTAGAGAATGGGCTTGAGGAATGGATGATCTTAGCACGATGTGCAGTTGGGCTTGAGAGAATTTGATGTGTCCCGAATTAACATTTATGACCCTTGACTATTTAAGACAAAGAGAATGAGTACTTGTCCCTTGATGCATGAAAGAGTAGATGTTCCTTACGAGAGTCGAATGGCTGGGATACAAATAAGTATCGAGGTGCAGCGATATGTAATAGACCATGTCGGTAGATGATATTGTCGCATGAATAACAAGTTGGGTAGAATAGAATTGTTGGATTATAACTTATCTAATTAAGTTATGTCATATTCAATTGGAGGAACGAAGTACGAATGCTTGATGATTGGTGCTATAGAGATTGGATCGGTGCATGAATAATAAATCTTCTTATGGAATCACAAGGAGGTGATGCAAAACAAATATTAATGGTTAACGTGAATTGCTAAGAGATGACCATGTTGGTGCTAAGAAAATTTATAAATGATGCCTCGAAAGAGATTTGATTTTATAGTTGCCTATGTTGTTGGTTAAGAAGTATGGACCGTATCGATGATCTAAGAATATGGGAAACGAATATGTCGCGAGGAGACCGTAGGGAAGAGATCGTAAGTGATAAACTGATGAGATAGCAATGTCGAATGATGACTCGAAAAAGTTGACCCGATTGAATAGACAATTTGAGTATGATATGAGGATGCAAGTCGGATTGAACAAGTGATGCTAAGTCTATGCAAGTGAAAATTGAAAGTTTGGATATTCGATTAAGAAGTTTTATATGATAGCCTCGGGATTGACCCATAAGGATTATTGGATAGAATTGTCGGATAGAATTGGTCGGTTGCGGTTAAGTCTAGAATGAGACTTCGTTGGGTATGACCCGAGTATGAGTACGGGTAGAAGACTTGACTCTAGATTGTTGGCTGGTTGCCTAGATTGTCGGTTGGATGCCTAGAGTGTCGGTTGGTTGCCTAGAATATTGGTTGGTTGCTTAAGTTTTAGATTGGTTGGCTATGTTCTTCAGTGTCTGTGTTGGGAATACGTTCATAAGATTGGGGTGGTGTCCCATGTCCCTAAGTTGGTCAAACCATAGAGTTGCCCCTATGATGAGAATTGGTTGCCTCTAAGATAAGAGATAAGTATGTCCCTGATAGCTACTCATCTTATGAGCTAGCTGAATGTTTGGTTTAGCTTAGATTAGCTGACCATAGAGACTTGACTGAATGCTAAGTTGACTGTTAGAAAACCGTAGGATGTCCCTATTGATGTTGCGTGAGTATAGTCGGAATGAGTAAGATGTGTTGGAAGGTAGGCTCCAGAATAGAATGGATATTGGAAAATTTGATGTTATAATGTTGGATGGGATGACGGATCATGTTGGTTTTGACTTGGTTGCCTTTGTTGAAATGTTGGAAATTGCTACAGCTGTTGGATTTGACTGATTATATTGAGGTAGAAAATTGCTGGTATTGCTTTGAGATAGTTGAATAATTTTATTGATCGGATCAAAATCGAGGATAAGTGTAACAACGGAATTGGAAAGTGCATGTAGCCGAGATTGGCGAGAGTGAATGTGAATGGAAATGATCCTCGGAATTAATGTTGTTGGAATATGATAGTTGCCTATACGAGATGATTAATGTTGGCTTGATCAATACGAAGAAATATTTAGTACAACGAGAAATGTTACTAGAGTGGGATGATGGTACAATTTGACGATGAATCATGATCGAGAAATTTACAACTTACAAACAAGTGTATGGCGCGACGATGATGATACAAGATTTGATCGACGAGAATCGGGATATCGAAATGAAATGTGGCTATAGAATTTTCAACTTTGGTGCATGGATGACAATAATTTGAAAGGAATCTTGATACATCTACGTCAGAATATTTAGAAATGTTGATCGGTTGAGGAAATTCTTAATTTGAATTGGCAACATCTATTGTTTTTATCAATTGGTTGGAGTATTGAATAAACCAGTGGGATTATGAGTTGCTCAAAATGAATTACTGATGTTCGAATGAAGATTACAACCGTAGCTCGTTCGCTTTCTCTATCACTGAACTTGGCTGCAGTGCATGTATTTTGGGGATGCCTAAAATATGTTATGATCCAACTAAGTTTGTATGCTGAATTCAAACGAAGCCACGGAGAGGATTATCTTGTGCTAAGGATTTGCACGGTGGCGGAGGAAAGATCAAATATAGTAACTATGTTGAATCAATTGGATGCTATAACGAGACGGTACATTACTTGAAATCAACCGAGAGATGCGGAGAAATATTAGATGTGCAAGTTGATCGTTAAGAAGTTTCATGAAAAGTTGGTTGAAGTTTTGGGGATGAGTTTTGTTTTAAGTTTCGAGGACAAAACTTTTTTTGGGTGATATATGTAACGCCCCGACCCGCAAGCCTTATGATATGGCTGGTTCGATGAAGCCTTGTTGGACTTGGGTATGCGAAGGATCGCTTGGAAGTCTATGCGATCGTGGCGGGAATCGTCCTATGAACGTGAGTAGTGTTGAACCCTTCAAAGATCCTTTAGCTTCACGCTTAAAATAGGATAGTATGCTATTTTCTTGTTGAATTGTCTCATAACACCTTGCATGGGAATTTGGAATGATAATGAAAGATAATAATCACCTGAACGTAAACTGTTGTGGCTAATGCAATATATCTTGTACGCTGTTGCGATAAATTCAGACATGGTGAAGGCAAAGTCCCAAATACTTGGGCGATGAGTATATCGAGCTTTGGCTCAATGAATATATGGCAAACAATGTTAAGACCCAAACTGGGAGTGAGTATGCTTAATTGCATTCGAATGAATGAATACTAACAGATGCTAAGTCCCAGGAATTGGCGGTGAGTACATTGATTGGTTGGAAAGAGGTATGGTATCAAGATGTGGCAAGGCATTGGGTAACAACATTCTATTATCCTGTCGCCGATGTAGAATGTTGATTACGCCAAGACCCTGGATTGGGCATGATAATATGAGTGTTGGCTCAAGGCAAGATGGCTAGATGGCAATATGAATGAGAATAGTGGCTGAATTACTTAATTAGTTTTCCTTATCATGCATTATATGTTTTCTTCTTAGATAGTTGTATATAGTTGCATAGTCATGGACAACTTATCGATAAGGTGGTTTCTCGAACGGTATTCCGGGCCATGGACCCGTTCGTCCTAGGGAAACCAATGCTGAAGTAGTCAGTACTGAAGTAGTAGTACGGTATACAGGACTTGTAGTGGGGCTAGCTACCTGCACTGACAAGGACACTGTATACTGTAAGACGGTCCAGGATGGCGTTCGCCAGTGACCTTCTTATAGATAGGTCAGTGCTAATGATGTCTTATGCAGGCAGTAAGTTATTACCCAAATACAGGAAAGGATGTCGGCTGTTGGTAAGAATCACTTGAATGGTGATATTTATATTGAATCATGATATTGTTTCTAACATGTCTTGTGCAGGCAGAGTAAGTATTATAAATGTCAGGATGCTACACGACCGTGGGTAAGAATCACCAAGGGTGATAACAGTATGCTTTAATTAGTTGGCTATGAGATTTGCATGCTTTACTTCTTGTCGGCTATACATGAAATTGACCCTAAGGCAACAAGAAAGACCACTGTTATAATGTTCTGTACATGATTACTTTATTGTCTTCTTAGGTGAGTTGGGCCGCACCGCTCGCCAGTTACTTGATGATGTACTGACCCACGTTGTGGGCAATATTACAGGTGTTTGCTTGGGAAAATCCTGTGAATCAGTGCTTGGAATCAATGAATCGGATCTGTGTGCAGAAGCTCTTCTTTCAAGACGATGTCTTCTGCTATACGGGACATAATGTATGGACAGTGGAACTCAGATGTACCAGTGAGATTGTAGCCAATTGGCAAGTCATTGTAAAGAAGTCGGTATATTCATTTGTAGCCTAAATGGCAAGTGTATACATTCAGTTGGCTATTCAAAGAGTCTTGTAATCAATTGTAAACTCTGTATTCCGCTGCAAGTCTTATAATCCCTTATGATTATCAATAAAGATATTTCTTCATATCTTGTGTGACTTCAATTTTCTGCTTGGTTTTGCTGTGTTTGCCGATATTTTCTGAGAAATACCAGGAACTGTAATGGTTTTGCCTTGTACAAATGCAATCTAGACTTGTACGGCATCGTGCCCAGTGGCTAGTTTTCGATCCTCCGGATCGGGCGTGGCAATTATTCATAAATAGTAAAATCACTATTTAATCAAATAATATAAAAAAAATTTCAAAAATTCTGGAAGGAAGGCTACAATCTACCCCCGTGAAAATAATTTCGTCCTCGAAATTCTAACTCATAACTATTCTTTAAAAGAAAGTCTACCCTAATTTTAAACTCCTCAATTTAATTCCTCAAAAATTTTATAACCTCGAATACTTGAGGGCTACTACCCACCTTTGGTCATACTACTCCCTCAAAGGTATGTCACTAAAACTTATAACCTTCCTTCAAGTCGCTAGAGTCATTATCCTTAGAGATCTAAGACATATGGCTTCTACAATCCCCACATAACTATCAGACAACCAAATATCCCACAATCAAGCATATTATCCTATAAATTAAGAATTTCTGATAATCCTAGATAGCACGATCATTCGTCACTTCGAAATAAAAGGGGCGAGAATCAATGGCACAGGAACAAGAAAGTATAATCGGAGCAATATAGAGTTTTCAAGGACGTGGAGAATTTCTAGGAGAATTTTCAAGGCAGTGTGGATTAAGATTTCTAAGGTCTAGTCAAGGTCGCAGGCTCGTATCGTACAAGTTACGTAACCGATACGATATGCTCTGACTGAAGAACAGTTTGCAACTCTAGAGGGGGGTGAATAGAGTATGTATGTATAATGACCAATTAAAAAATTAACTCTTTCACTAACAATGAATAGTCAGAGTAAAATGCGGAATGTAAATGAAAGACAAGAGAGCATACGCAAACACAGCATTTAACCTGGTTTCCCTCGTGGAGGACTAGTCCAGGCCTGAGAACTCTAGCTCAGGATTAAATCCACTATTTGTGAAATAGTAGCTTACAACCGTGCCTTTTCTTCAGAAGCACGTCAACTTCTTACAGAGAATCGCAGTGGCGATTTGCTTGGAATTGTCCAAGCGATTTCTTACTCTTGCACAAGAATCCTAAATGAGAGATGCTGAGCACTCGAGACTTAGGAGGCTTGTGGCTAGTAGATGGAAGGATGGCTTATAGAGCTTGTAGAGAGAAGAGAAGAGAAGATTGAGTGATTCAAAATGAGAGAATTCATGTCCTATTTATACTGATTTTAGGGACAGAATTCGGCCAGAATTCGGTAGGAAATTCAAAATTTGGCCGTTGGCAGCTAGCAACGCTAACCCTAAATTAGGGTTCCTGATTTCTAGGGGACAGAGTTCGGCCCGAACTCTGTGTGGAGGCAGAGTTCGGCCCGAACTCTGTCTCCAGAGCACAGAATGATCCTAAGAGGGACTTGTGGGCAATTTGGTTTTGGTGAGCTTGGGATATTGGGTAGGCGTTACTAAGTTCCAAGAGCTCAGCATAACTCAGAGTACATAAATCTAGACTCAATGAAATCATAAAATACAGACTCCAGAACACACTGAGAGCTGAAGACTGAGCTGTCATCTGTCTGAACTGAATGCAGTCGTCGTGTGTCGTATTGAATTTATACATATTATTTGGTCAATATAGTCAATATTTGGTTGACTGTGACTTTGTGTCAATAATCTCCCCTATTGATAATTGACAAAATAATATATTTATTTCAATATACCTGGACACAGTTGATTGTAATATAGCTCCATAGCTCCCCCATAAACGATGCCTGAGCTAAGCGAAAATATCTCCCCGTAAACCATGAGCGTGTCGAGCTAGAAGCTATAGCTCTCCCCCGTACAAATTGCATAGTTCCTGTGATCTGATAGATGATATTTTCCAGAGCAAGAAGCACAGATATACACAGATATACGAATGCATAGAGCCAGTAATAGTATCCCAAAACAAGCACAAAACACAAATATACATATGTTCTCCCCCTTTTGGCAGTAGCAATATAAGAACAATGATAGTAATGCAACCACAACTAAGAAGAAACAGTATATATGGAGCAAAATAAGCATTGACATAGAATGATAATAAAGATAGATAATGTCCCCCAAACCAAGTGGCCAACTCATAAACATAGTATATAAAACCAGCTACATGAATCCATAAGAAACTAAATAACTGAAAGCAAAAATAACTAAGACCATCACAGTAGCAGCAGCAGCAGATAGTAGCCAGTCTCCATCATGGAGCACGAGAAGGTCCTGGAACATCTGATGGACCAGGGAAAGATCCAACGAAAAGGTCCTGGAACATCTGAAGATCCACAAAAGTATCATCTGGATCCATATCTGCATGACCCACGGATCATCAATGCGATAACCCGCGCGGCTGGATCCCGCTCAATAGGCACATGCAGATCAGGATGACGAGCAAGTGAATACCGCATATCATGCAGAGAGTTCCCAAGGGCACTAATCTGCAGAGTGGTACGGTAATCATGCTGCGTCCAGCGATCATCCTCAATAGCAAAACGATCGCGAAGCATAGTCTGAAGTGAATCCAAGGTGGCAGGAGGTGCAGTCTGACCGAGTGGAGGGGCGTTAGGCTCCTCATCAGCAACAAATCAGTAGCAGCAACAGGCTGAAGGAGTCGTGCCGGAGATAGAAAGGTAGGTGCCCAGAAACGGACAAGCATCAAGTGGTATATGAAAAGCACGAAAGATCATAGGAAGATACAGAGGATAAACCAAGCTCGTGGTTTCCTCCTACAGCGACATCATCCAGTCCATCATAGTACATGGAAGATTGAAATGAATTCCAAAGTGAAGATGATAAAGAGCAGAAATTTCAAGATAAGTGATTTCATCAGGGGAACCGATCTTGGGTAGAATGGTGTTAAAATGATCCAATGAAGATCAGAAAAATATGGGTTGAGATATTTGTCATGAGCTTTCGAGGACGTGTGTAAGGAGTGCACAAATCGTCCTTGAAGCTTTCAAGAGAAAGTCCTTTGGGAAAATGGAACGAGCGAGCATCAACGAGCCTTTCCCAAGAACTTGGCTCAAGAAGATCAAGATATTCTGCTATTCAAAGTCATCAAATGAGATATCGATACCAGCACTCGTGAATAATACGAAGATCATCAAAGGTTAAGTTGCAGTAGAACATTTGATGGCATGACGATAAATAGCAGAGGATGTAGTGACAAGTTCATCAATATAAAGGTCATGGAATAAAGAATCATATTGAGAGAATATTGAAAAATTGATAGGAAGTCCTGTGAATACCTGACGATTCCGAAAGTCACTAAACCAGTTGTTTGATGCATCAAGTGAGACAAAAAGTCTATTGTCATAAGTGGAAGGATGTAGAGGACGAGGTGGATTGAATAAAGG
Organism: Iris pallida; assembly: GCA_029216955.1. Taxonomy (NCBI): domain Eukaryota; kingdom Viridiplantae; phylum Streptophyta; class Magnoliopsida; order Asparagales; family Iridaceae; genus Iris; species Iris pallida. The sequence continues at coordinate 20,979 of JANAVB010011003.1, read as the reverse complement.
GTGAGGTGGTTGAGGTAGTTCAATGATTTGTTCAATTGATGGAGAAGAATCTGAAGAGGAAATACTCTCAATGCGAATCCTCTTCCCATGATTGAACAAGCAAGGAGCCATAAAAAGATTTTAACAAAAAAAATATGAATGACCTCAACCAGGTAAAGAGCAATGGAGGATAATGGAGAGGACACCTTTTTGTTGATTTGAGAAGCATGGGGTACTCTGGATCAAAACTAGGGTTAGGGTTTCAAGGAAAGAGTGTGTATAGGTGAGAAAAGGTGGTAATAGTGAAAGAGAGGTAGAATCCTGACATAAAGTAGGGTTTTGTCTTTTGGTCGGGTGAAATATTGACCATAGGATTAGAAAAGATCCAACGGTGGACAGATCCCGATTCTGGAATCTAGTACCGAACTCGGCCCGAACTCTGATAGGGGCAGAGTTCGGCCCGAGTTCTGGCTCAATAGTCCAGAACTGAAAAAGGCAAAAGTCAGGAAGAAAATGTTCAATGACAGTCGGGAATAACAAAGAGGTTGAATGAAAGAAATAGATAGAGAGGTATACAAAATAGAATGAACTTTTAGAAAATGTCAATTAGGCAATATTAAATTGAAACAAGCCATATATAAATAAGGACATATACTGTGGTTCAATAGTCCAAATTTGCCATGGGTTAGCTGCAGGGGCCGGATCCCAGCTAGCGGTAGTCCTGAGGACTAGTGCACCGTGTCGCTTAGGCTTTTACGCCTTGTTGTCAGAAGGACCCTTTCGGCTTGTACCCATACCAAATTCTTTGTAAGGAACCACAATTACTCATATTTACGCAGGTGAGTTTCAATTTATGACTGCTTATCTAAGATTCCAAGTTCACGACAAAGAAAATTGAAGCGCTCTTCGGATAGTGGCTTAGTAAAGAAGTCTGCCATGATGATCAGTGTCAATAAATTCTAAGTTAATCGTGCCATTTTGCTGATGATCACGCAAAAAGTGGTGTCTGATCTCAATGTGTTTAGTGCGTGAGTGACAGACAGGGTTCTTAGTCAAATTGATGGCACTAGTATTGTCACAGAATATAGGAATATGCATGAAAGATAACTTATAGTCTTCAAGGGTTTGCTTCATCCACAGAATCTGTGCACAACAACGCCCAGCTGCTATATATTCAGCTTCTGTTGTGGATAGTGCGACAGAGTTCTGCTTCTTGCTAAACCATGAGACTAGAGCCTTTCCTAACAAATGACACGTGCCGCTCGTACTTTTACGGTCGACCTTGCATCCAGCAAAGTCAGCATCAGAGTAACCGATGAGGTCAAATGATGTTGACTTGGGATACCATAGGCCCACTGTAACCGTACCCTTAAGGTATCGAAAGATACGCTTAACCGCGGTCATGTGAGATTCCTTAGGATTTGCTTGATATCTAGCACATAGGCAAACACTAAACATGATATCGGGGCGACTAGCAGTTAAATAAAGTAAGCTGCCTATCATACCTCGATACTTACGTTGATCAACAGGTTTGCCGCTCTCATCTGGTTCGAGTTTGGTTGAAGTAGCCATTGGCGTGCTAATTGGTTTGACGTTGTCAAGGTCGAACTTCTTCAGCATGTCCTTGGTATACTTCGATTGACAGATGAAAGTTCCATTTGCCAGTTGCTTTACTTGCAGGCCAAGAAAGTAGTTGAGCTCTCCCATCATGCTCATCTCAAATTCTGTCTGCATACACTTGGCAAATTCTTGACAAAGAGTTTCATCAGTAGATCCAAAAATAATATCATCAACATAAATTTGAATTAATAGAATGGTGTCTTTGAAAGATTTGATAAACAGTGTAGTGTCAATTTTCCCTTTAGAAAAACCTTTCTCAAGCAGGAAGCTGCTTAGCCTTTCATACCAAGCTCTGGGAGCTTGTTTAAGGCCATAAAGCGCTTTCTTTAGCTTGAACACGTGGTCGGGAAATTTGTGATTTTCAAAGCCAGGGGGTTGTTTGACATAAACTTCCTCCTTAATAAAGCCATTCAAGAAAGCACTTTTAACATCCATTTGAAATAATTTAAAGTTCTGATGATTGGCAAAAGCACAAAGCATCCGAATGGATTCAAGTCTAGCAACAGGAGCATATGTCTCATCGTAGTCGATACCTTCCTCTTGGTTGTATCCTTGAGCTACTAGACGAGCTTTGTTACGTGTGACTGAACCATCTTCATTTACTTTGTTTCTAAACCCCATTTGGTACCAATATTGAATGATTGGCCGGTTTAGGAACTAGTTCCCATACTTGGCTTCTTTCAAATTGGTTGAGTTCTTCTTGCATAGCAGAGATCCAAAATTCATCAGTAAAAGCTTCAGAAATGTTTTTAGGCTCTACTTGTGAAATGAAGGCAGTGCTAGCAACAGAGTCTCTTAATGATGATCTAGTAGTAACTCCACGTGAAACTTCACCTATGACTAAATTTTCTGGATGAGAAGGTTTGAATGAGAATTTCTTAGGCAAACCCTCCAGAGATTAGTTTCAGTTGAAGTATTCATTGGAGTAGAGGAAGTTGTGGCACAACATCATCATCAAGAGTACTTACTGCACTGTTATCTTCATCAAAAGTCACATTAGTTGACTCCTCCACAATAAGTGAGCGTTTATTGAAAACTCTATATCCCTTACTCTTGGCGGCATACCAAGAAAGATACCATCGTCAGCTTTGGCATCAAATTTGCCTAAGTTGTCTTTGGTGTTAAGGATAAAACATCTACAACCAAAAATTTTAAAATAAGAAACATTGGGGGTTCTCCCAAACCAAAGCTCATAGGGTGTTTTCTTCGTAATGGGACGAATCAGCACCCTATTCAAAATATGGCATGCTGTACTAACAGCCTCTGCCCAAAAATATTTCGGAAGAGAAAATTTATTCAACATGACTCTAGCCATATCGCCAAGAGTCCTATTCTTCCGCTCCACAACACCATTTTGTTGAGGAGTTCTAGGACAAGAAAATTCATGATCAAAACCATTTGCATTACAAAAACTTTCAAAATCTGAATTTACGAATTCGCCTCCATGATCACTTCGGATTCGAGTAATCATGTAGCCCTTTTCGTTTTGAACTTTATTTACAAAAACTTTGAAAACAGAGATAGCATCGCTCTTATTAGCGAGAAAGAAAACCCAAGTAAATCTCGAAAAATCATCAACAATAACAAAAGCATAAAGTTTGCCACCAAGGCTAGCTATTCTACTAGGACCAAATAAATCCATATGGAGTAATTGCAAGGGTCTAGTAGTACTTACAGAGTTAATGGAATGAAATGAGGATTTAGTTGCCTTGTTTAGTTCACATTCGGCACATACCGTGTCCTTTTTGAATGTAATGTCAGGCAATCCTCTCACTAGCTTCTTGGTAGAAAGCCTGGATATAGCATCTATGTTGGCATGACCGAGACGCTGGTGCCAAAGTAGTCGTTCGTCTTTGTGGGCATATAAACATCTACCTGCATGGTTAGTATTTGTAGAGAGATAGAAAGTATATATATTGTCCTCTCTTTTCCCTTCAAAAGCAATGTCTCCTGTTGACCTATCGTAGATATAACAACAGTTTTGTCCAAAGTTAATATCATATCCATGATCAGCAAGATGGCTAATGCTGAGCAGGTTATGCTTTAACTCGGTCACTAGGCAGACATCCTTTATAACAGGAGAAGGAGGATGTCCAATGATACCGTTACCTATTATGTGCCCTTTGAGATTGTTACCGAAGGATACGTATCCTTCTCTTTTCATCGATAGTGATGCAAAAAGATTTGCGTCTCCCGTCATATGTCGCGAGCATCCACTATCGAGAATCCACTTACTCTCAGTTGAGGAGGAAAGGTCCACCTACATCAAGAGTAGATGTGACCTTTGGTACCCATTTTCTTGAGGGTCCTGAAAAGTTAGTTTTTGGAAACCAAGCATATATTTTCTTGTCTACCAGTCTTCTAATTCTACACTGTGGTGAGATGTGTCCATGTTTTCCACAGTAAGTACAGATGGCATTTTTATTTATACTAGGAGCATGAGAATGATATCTATGAGCAACAGGATGAGGATGATATGGAGAATTAGCATGGTAATGATGACTATGCTTAGAGTGAGTGGCATGATGATGATGTCTGTGTGTCATAGCATGATGATATTGACTGTGAGGAGTGGCATGCTGAAATTGTCTATATGGCATAGTGTGATGTTGTGGCATGATATGATGATTTTGCTTATGTGGCATAACATGATGATTTTGTCTACGTGGCATGGCATGTTGATGAGGTATGGTATGATGACTTTGTCTATGTGTAGAGTGATATTGGTTGTGTCTTTGTGCAATATGATGAGTATGAGGAGTATTTTTACGTGCATGTGGTTTGTGAAAGTTTGTGTATATAAATGCATGGTTATGTGCTGTATGAGGGTGACGTGGTTGACTAGCATGAGTGGTGTTGTGCTCATGTGATTGGGTTTGAGGTTTAGCTACCTGTTTTCCCAATTTGATTTCTAATCTTTTAGAAACAGCTTGTAATTCATCAACTTTAATATTCAAGCCATAGATCTTAGTCAGAGAAATCTTGTGTCTACTCTTTTCTTCAGCAAGCAATGTATTGAGAGTAGTGATTTCTTGAGTTTGTTGCTCAATGCGTGCTTCAGCATCATGTAAGCTTGATTTAAGCTTCGATACTTCATCAGTGTCATTTGTGGGAGATGTGTTTCTAACATTATTAAGAAGCAAGGAAATTCTTTGTATCTCATCTTCTAGACTTTTGATTTTGTCCTTGGCATGCTTGTATTTACCGATAATCTTTTTGTGATCATCAAGTAAATCGGTGAAAGCATCGCCAAGTTCATCAAAAGAGAAGTCATCTAAAGTTTCGTTTGATACCTTGGTGGAATTTGCCATGAGGCAAACATTTGCTTTGTCTTGAGGAGAGTTCTTTTCTTCCTCGGAGTCACTTGCTTCGCTTTCATGCCAAATGCTTGTGTTGGCATATCTTTTTGATGAGTTCTTCTTGTAGGGCTTTTCATACCGGTTGCTCTTCTTTAAGAGCGGACAGTCTCTTCTGACGTGTCCAGTCTTTTTGCAACCATAGCAAGTTGGCTCTTCTTCATCGTCTTCTTGTGGTTCCTTCTTTCTTTGATTGAAGCGAAGGAATTTCTTGAAGTTACGTACCATGAGAGCTTGGTCTTCATCATCTGAGATATCGTCTTCAGTCTCATCGTAATCAACCTTTCGTCGATGGACTTTGAGTGCTATCTCCCTGGTCTTCGGAGCAGGCTCTTCGAAGTCCTTGAGGTCAAGCTCGTGAGTCATGAGCTTGCCCATCAAAGTCTCCATAGACATGCTTGTGAGATCATTTCCTTCTATGATGGCTGTCACCTTAGGGTTCCAAATCTTTGGTAACCCTCTGAGTAGCTTGCGGATCTTCTCATGGTTTGAGTACTGCTTACCGAGCGAGGATAACGGGTTGATGATGTCGAGGAATCTTGTAAACATTTGAGTGATCGTCTCATTTGGCTTCATCTTAAAGGCTTCGTACTCTTGAGTGAGACGGCTTATCTTTGATTCCTTGACTTGAGTGGTTCCTTCATGCGTCACTTCCAGAAGTCTCCATACTTCATGAGCAGTGGTGCATGTAGAGACCCTGTTAAACTCGTTCCTGTCTATAGCACAGAATAAAGCATTAATAGCCCTAGCATCTAGACTTGCCTGTTTCTTCTCCTCGACAGAATATTTGTCGTGTGGCTTCTCAGTGAGGTCACCGTCGACAACTATTCTGGCGGGCTTTTTGTAACCGTCAGTTACGACAGTCCACAGGTCAAAGTCTAGAGACTTCAGATAAAAACTCATCCTTGTTTTCCAATATGTGTAGTTAGTCCCATCAAATAGGGGAGGCCTATGAGTGGACTGACCTTCACCATGATTGGAGATCAAGGATTGTGTGGTTGCCATGGATCAGCTCTTAGGATGTTAGTCCTTATAAAGAGAACAGAGCTCTGATACCAATTGAAGAACAGTTTGGCAACTCTAGAGGGGGGGTGAATAGAGTATGTATGTATAATGACCAATTAAAAATTAACTCTTTCACTAACAATGAATAGTCAGAGTAAAATGCGGAATGTAAATGAAAGACAAGAGAGCATACGCAAACACAGCAATTTTAACCTGGTTTCCCTCGTGGAGGACTAGTCCAGGCCTGAGAACTCTAGCTCAGGATTAAATCCACTATTTGTGAAATAGTAGCTTACAACCCGTGCCTTTTCTTCAGAAGAGCACGTCAACTTCTTACAGAGAATCGCAGTGGCGATTTGCTTGGAATTGTCCAAGCGATTTCTTTACTCTTGCACAAGAATCCTAAATGAGAGATGCTGAGCACTCGAGACTTAGGAGGCTTGTGGCTAGTAGATGGGAAGGGTATGGCTTATAGAGCTTGTAGGAGAGAAGAGAAGAGAAGATTGAGTGATTCAAAATGAGAGAATTCATGCCCTATTTATACTGATTTTAGGGACAGAATTCGGCCAGAATTCGGGTAAGGAAATTCAAAAATTTGGCCGTTGGACAGCTAGCAAACAGCTAACCCTAAAATTAGGGTTCCTGATTTCTAGGGGACAGAGTTCGGCCCGAACTCTGTGTGGAGGCAGAGTTCGGCCCGAACTCTGTCTCCAGAGCACAGAATGATCCTAAGAGGGACTTGTGGGCAATTTGGTTTTGGTGGAGCTTGGGATATTGGGTAGGCTTGTATACTAAGTTCCAAGAGCTCAGCATAACTCAGAGTACATAAATCTAGACTCAATGAAATCATAAAATACAGACTCCAGAACACACTGAGAGCTGAAGACTGAGCTGTCATCTGTCTTGAACTGAATGCAGTCGTCGTGTGTCGTATTGAATTTATACAAGTATTATTTGGTCAATATAGTCAATATTTGGTTGACTGTGACTTTGTGTCAACACTGACCTGCATGGGCCACCAAAAAAACTTGTCACGACCCGCACCCGCTTTTCGAATACGAAGCGTATCCAAGCCCAGCTACGCATCGAGCGGACTCGAGCCCATCTCGAATACGTAAACGCTGTCAAGGCTATGGTTTACTGCCAAATCATGGCAATGCAATCTATATCTCAATCCACATGAATCACATAAAACAAGAATGAACAAGTATGGGTCATGGTCTGCAGCCCATTAACATATTGTTCGATTAGACTCCAAGAATGATATGAGTCTATAAATAAGCAGAGTATATCATGGTACTGAATATAAAGCACGAAAAGATAATAAAGAAATATCACAAGCAAATACCTGTATCAAACATCGCAATCCTCTACCATCCTGCTCTGCTAACAAACTCCATGCAGTCGCTAAACCTGAAGAGGTCATCAGGTCCTCAGAGGATTAGCAAGATACATAAAAACGAGCCTTTCTAACAGTTTATTATGCATAGAGAAAAATACAGGATAAACAAGTAAAACTGAGTAAGGAATAAGCACGAATCTATACACTGTCTACACGAAAATGAACTGCTGAACAAGGACTAGAGAACTCATGTCATGATGTCAACGGATAACCGAAACGAATACTCAAACCCTCGTCCCTAGTATGGACTCGCAGGTTTGAACAACTACTAATCCTCGTCCCTAGTGTGGACTCGCAGATTAGCATCACCCTCGTCCCTAGTGTGGACTCGTAGGCGTAAACCCTATACTACTAACCCTCGTCCCTATCGTAGACTCGCAGGCTAGCATCTACTACTAACCCTCGTCCCTATCGAGGACTCGCAGGATAGCATAACCCTCGTCCCTAGTGTGGACTCGCAGGCGTAAACCCTATAGTACTAACCCTCGTCCCTATTATGAACTCGCAGGCTAGCATCTACTACTAATCCTCGTCCCTAGTGTGGACTCGCAGATTAGCATCACCCTCGTCCCTAGTGTGGACTCGCAGGTGTGGACCAATAACTACTAACCCTCGTCCCTATCGTGGACTCGTAGGTTAGCTTCAAGGTTCAAGACACGGAGGCACGACTCAATCAAGGCACGACCAATAAGACACAAGGCTAACTGTGAACACTGTCTAAAGCAATGATAAAATAAACCAGCTTGATAGAAAAGATACATGGCAATAATATGAGAAAACTGGATAAAATAATAGATAGTGCATGTAAATAAAGCTGTGTAGAAAGGCAAGGTATATTTGCCTGGGGGTTGCACGAAGAACCAACAATGTAACTCCAATCAATAAGTAAGAAAGTCCAAGTCATCACAACTGTCTCCGAAAGCTGAAATAAACATTACCAACATTCTCAGAATAGTCAAATTAGCTAGGATTGCCTGTCCTTAAGTCCAATTCTGGACACAGGGGCAAAACGGTAATTTTGGGCAAAAACGATATCCGCCGTTGGACCCGCTTTGCACCGAAAAGCATGCCAGAGTCAATGGTCTCTAAAGTTGTCAAACTACATGTCTACAGATCCAATTTTCCGATACGAACCCAACCATATGTCCAAAGTTGGATTCCGGCGGGCTGTGCACAAAATCACCCGTTGAGTGGGACCGTGGGGCCCGCAAAACGATAATTTTATCAACTGCCTCAGAATCGGACCAAACTTGGCGTACAGGACCATAAAATGATTCGGTCCTGTTGGTGCAAGTTTTGTCTCGATCTGACGAGCATGTACAAAGAAATTGGAGAATTTGCAAAGTGCACGATACGGTGAATTTCGACGGATACGTATCAAATTTGTCGCGCACACGCGACCAATTCGAATTCCGTCAAAGCCCACACGACCACGTAACCATTACGCAGCTTTCGATGTGTTCGGTTCACGACGACGTCGTCCGAATTGGCGTGACGCACGTCGTGTGGATGAGTTTTCTAAGTTTTCAAAACTGTGTACCATGGATTTTTCTGATTTTCGAATACAAATAACTTAAACTATATTTAATGAAAACATAAACTACAAGAAGGTTTTCAAACTCTGATAGGTTGTCTACAACATTGTTTAGATGGATTTTGATAATTCGTTCGGGGTTGATAGCGATTCGCCTTCCAAACAGTGCCCATCCATCTAATTAATACTGTCAGAAATCGTGGTTTTTTACGATTTTTGTAGGTTGTTTTCTCGCGATCTAGCACAGATCAATAGAAACTATTTGATTGATGTTGGAGGGGGTTAGATTGGCTTCGTAAAGGATTTTATAGAATCGGAATTGATGGAGCATACAAGAAGAAAGGGGTTTACAAAGAGAGGCACCTTGCTGCGGCTGTCGTCGCACCTCTCCTGCGACTGTACGTGCGCACGGATTTGCGGCGCCCCTGGCCGACCTCCGGCGACCTCATGCAGCGGCGCGCGGTCGTGGGGCGCCGTCCATGCTTCGGGGAGGGTGGCACAGGTTCGAAAGTCTAGGGTTTTCGTCGATCAAGACCCCGCTCTCCTCGTCGGGTTGATATAAACACTACTACTAACATACTGTTAATATAAGGGGGGTTCGGGCTTTTGCCTGGCTGAGGGGTTAAGGCATTTGGGCCGGGCTGGGCCCAGTGCTCGGTTTGGGGTTTGCTAGGGAATAGGCCTGTGGGCCTGGCTTTGGTTTTCTTGGGCCTAGGCTGTTATACCTTATTCTTAATCTATTATTCTAGCAATTAATATATATATATATATATATATATATATATATATATATATTCATATATTTGTATCTATACACACATACATGTATATATACTTCTATACATGTATATACATACACATACATACATATATATATATATATATATATATATATATATATATATATATATATATATATATATATATATATATATATATATATAATATATTTATATATAAAGATACACCCATTTATAATATATTTATATACATATACAAATACACATATTTATATAATATCTTTATATATACGTACAAATACGCACATATAATATATATTTATATATTTACATACACACATATTCATATTTATATATAAATACCCATATACACATACACATCTATATTATTTATTTATATACAAATTCACATATATAAATATATTCGTATATATTCATTTTCATCTACACTTACCTATATATATTATATATATGTATACATACATACACACATATATCTTTACATCTAAATAAACACCATAATACAAAAACCCGCTAAAACAACCCAACAAGTCTTGGTGAACATATTTGGCCCTAGAAAAGGGTACCAATACTCTAAGACTCTATTTAAATATTAATAATACCCATTTTGTATAAATAATCAAGTACTTTAGAAAATAACATCAAGACCACCCAGAAGGCTAGGAATTATTTGTACGTACCTATAAGTATGTCTACATAGGCTTGGGCTTGGTTTGGGTCCAATCTGGACTACCTTGGTACAATCGGGTTTTCCTAAAACTCAATAATTTAATTAATATGGTAATACTAAATAATTAACTATTATAATAGTCATGTCACAACTTGGCCTGGTTTTCCTAGTTACGACATCCCTATGGCTAGGTTTTCCCGGGCATGGCTAGTACACTAGTCAAGGCACACTGCTCCATCTCCTGTGCCACAAATCCTAGTCGTCTAGTACTTCAAAACTCAACTATGGCTAGAGTCATCTACCGTAATAATTAACTAAATAATTATTCATAAAATAGTAAAATTACTATTTAAATCAAATAATATAAAAAAATAATTTAAAAATTTCGGGAAGGAAGGCTACACATGTTTAGTGTTTGTCTGTGTGCTCGGTCTCAAGCTAGTCCTAAGGAATAACACATGTTCGCCTTTAAGCGTATCTTTCGATTCCTTAAAGGTACGGTTACAGTGGGCTTGTGGTATCCCAAATCCACATCCTTTGACCTAATTGGTTATTAGGATGCTAATTTTGCGGGATGCAAAGTCGACCGTAAGAGTACGAGCGGCACGTGTTATTTATTAGGCAAGGCTCTAGTCTCATGGTTTACCAAGAAGCAGAATTCTATCGCACTATCCACAACAGAAGCTGAATACATCGCAGCTGGTCATTGTTGTGCACAAATTCTGTGGATGAAGCAAACCCTTACAGACTATAACCTATCTTTTATGCACATTCCTATTTTCTGTAATAACGCTAGTGCTATTAATCTGACTAAAAATCCAGTATGTCACTCACGCACGAAACACATTGTGATTCGTAACAATTTTTTGCGTGATCATCAATAACACGGCACCATTAATTTAGAATTTATTGACACTGATCATTAGCTGGCATATTTTTTTACAAAACCACTATCCGAAGAGCGTTTCAACTTTCTTTGTCGTGAATTAGGAATTTTGGATGAAACGGTTATTCATTAAATTGGCCTGCATAAATATCGATTATGTCATGTATTTTATAGTGACTTTGCTATCGGTACAAGCCGAAAGGGTTCTTCTGACAACAAGGCGTAAAAGCCTAAGCGACACGGTGCACTAGTCTTCGGACTACCGCTAGCTAGGATCTGGCCCCTACAGCTATCCCATGGTAGTTTCATTGTAATGATCGTTGTCATAAATCCTTGTTTATTATATAGTTTAATTTCATTTATAACTTAGTTAATTCAAAATTTTCTAAATTCTATTTATTCCATTCATGGTTTCTTTCATACTTTTGATTTTTATCAAACATTTGCTAATTTTCAAACTTTAACACTCCATTTATTTTCTCCAATACTTAGTTATTTTTTACTGTTTTGAGTTCTGGCCTCAGCACCCAGAACTCGGACCGAACTCTGCCTCACACAGAGTTTGGGCCGAGTTCGGTCTACTGATTCCAGAACCCTGATAGCTCTCAGCATTCCAATTCTTTTGTTCCTACGGTCCATGATTATCCCGACCAGCCGACCCTACCTTCATATTTTTGGGAATTCCCTTCTCTTTCTTCTCTATTGCCACCTCTAAACCCTCTCCAAGTTCATTCTCTCCAAACTCTAACCCAAGTTCTCTCAACCCTTGGATCTTTCACTCTCAAAATTTAAGGAGCTTAGGTTTGGGGCTATCCTTTTCCATATTCTCCAACTCTTTTGAGGTATACTCTCTTATTTTCTCCATCTCAAATTTTATATTCTTATCATTACCAATGGCACCTAGGTTATTCAATAGGGGAAAGGGGGCTAGAACCGAGGGTGCTTCCTCAACGAACCCTCCTCCTCAAGATGTTCAACCCATTCATCCACTTTTTAATCCACCACCATCTCATAACCCTAACACATTCAATGAACAAATTTTTGTTTCATTAGAGGCTTCCAATGAATGGTTTAATGACTTTCGTGCAAGGAGTGTGTACGCGGGTCATCCTATCAATTTCACAATATTTTCTCGATATGACTTATTGTTCCATGACCTTTGTCTAGATGAGTTAGTATCTACATTATCTCTTATATATTGAATGTTATCCAAATGTTTTACTGCAAGCTCACTTTTGACGACACAAGAATCTATTCTTGTGTCGCCGGAATCGACATCACTTTTAATGATTTTGAACTTGCGGAATATCTCGAGATCCTGGAACCCAATTTCTGGAAGAAACTTGTCGATGCACGCAAGTTTCAATTTCATGATAGATCGTCTCTTGAGAGTTTCAAGGATGATTTGTATACTCCCAACACTCGTCCATGCAAGTTACTTGCTAAATTTTGTAACCCATATTTCTATGATCTTTATCGTATCATTTTCTCCACGATCTTGTCCAAAGCCGGATCGACTGATGAAGTTTCTTATTTTGAGATTTTTGAACTCTATCATCTTCACTTCCATGTCCCGTTTAACCTTCCGCGTACTATGATGGACTGGATGATTAGTGCACGAAAGAGACCTCGATCATTGGTCTATGCTCTTTATTTGCCAATGGTCTTTCGTGCGTTCAACGTTCCTCTTGATGAGTGCCAGGTCCTTCCAGCCCCTATCTATCTGTCTAAGGCAAGGCGGCTTCTAGCAGATGTTGAGTCTCCTGCTGAGTTCGAGCATTCTGGGTCTGATGCTCAGGCTGATCCACCTGCTCTTGGACAACCACGTGTGAGCCACCTGCTACTCTCGAGTCTATTCATATTGGAAGACGTCCGCTGGACCCAGCTAGATTATCGTACCACTTTGCAGATAAGTGTCATCAGTAACTGATTACATGACATCCGGTACATCATGTCTCGGCATTCCACTATGCCCCTTCCTATGGAGCGGGATCCATCTCGCGCCGGTTACCGTATCGACGACCCTTGGGTCATACGATATCTGGATACGGATACAGCTTTTGTGGATACTCGTCATTCTGATACTGATCCATCTGACACCGATGGACCATCTCGTGCTCCATGATGGATGTGGTTCCGTACCTGCTGATGCTACTCACCACTAAAATAAGGCAAATTAGCGACGTCATGATACGTCGCTAATTATAGAAAATACGTCGCTAATCGTAATTAGCGACGACTTTAGCGACAAAAAATGAAGGTCACAAAAAAGCTAGTCGCAGATGACAAATTCGTCGCCCTACGTCGCTGTTTGTGACGTCATTGCCGTATCGCTGGGTCGTCGCAAAGTTAGCGACGGAGAGCGACAAAACTTTACGTTGCAAAATTAGCGACGTAGTGCGGCTACTTAGCGACGTTTATTTCTATTTATGTGATGACATGGCATTCCTGCCACATCAGCAGAGTAGCGACGTACAGCGACGTAACGCCGCTAATTAGCGACGTCCCCATACGTTGCTATCCGTCGCAGAATACTGAAAAAAAATTAAAAAAATATAATGTGTATTTTTGTTATGCTGTGTGTCTGTGTTTACAGTGTGTGTGAAGTGCAGTGTTCGAACCATCGACAGTGTCGCTTACTGTTCTATATTTTATCTTGGATAGAAAGAGCAACAGTTCAGGGTACACTTCTCAGAGCTTCCTCTTCACGTCCTTCACCTTCTCGGGATCCTATACGACGTCCCGAGAGAGTGAAGGATGTGAAAATGAAGCTCTCAGAAGTACACCCTGAACAGTTGCTCTTTCTGTCCAAGATAAAACATACAACAGTAATCGAAACTATCGATGGTTCCGAACACTGTATTTTATATACACTGTAAACACAGACACACATCATCACAAAATACACATTATATTTTTTAAAAATTTGGGCAGCACCTCCTTTGTATATCAGATCATCGCTTATAACCCAGCGTTGGTATATTTGCCATCCCCGTCGCAGATATCATCATAATTAACAGTCTCCCATCATAACAGTCTACAACTAATAGATGAATAACAGTCTCCCATCATAACATTCTCCAACTAAATATCATACAAGTGCTCAATGAAAATACCAACAAATTAAATATCACAAACATACATGTCCAACAAACATACATGTCCAACAGAGTCAAATAATAATGAAAATCAGTATACAGAACGGTCAATGGGCCCATAGGGCCAATACATACAAAGATGATAAAAAATCTACTGGATCACTGAGGACGTTGTCGCGCATCTGATATAGCATGTACTCATACTGCTCCTGTGTGAGCTGCACCATTGGGGTAGTAGGAGGCAGTGCAATGTCTGGAGTCGGCGCCGTCGATGGACCAGGAGGACGTATCTGCTCCAGCTCTCGCATTTGCTCACCATGCACAGCAAGGGTACTCACCATCCTCTGAGTACTCTCATCAATTGAAGTTTGTACCTGAGTGAGTGAGGCAGACATGGTCCTTTGCGATCCCTCCAGCTTGACCTGTCTATGCTCTGTGCGCTGCGTAGACTCGGTGAGCGTGTGGAAGCTGGCAGCTGTAGCCTGCTGCAGACTCATCAGCTCCTATATACTGCGCTCGACCGCATTAAATCGTCCGGTGATCATCGGATCGTCGGATCGTCGCTCTGCGGTACGGTGATCAAAAATCTTCTGCTGCAACTCGCGATGCAGATCGTCGATCTGACGACCAATATCCTAAGTTCGTGATGACGCTTGCGAAACTGGAGACTGCGCACTGACAGAGGGGGCCCGGGATGACTCTGAAGCCAAATAGGCGCCGTAGGATCCCATACCGTAGTACGTACCCTTCTGAAGACCACCAACGGCGGTCATCCAGAGATCGTCCTGCGATGGACCTATAGGCGACTGGAAGGAAGTATCAGCCCCTCCTTCTGCTGGCGCACTAGCAGCAGCAGCCGCCTCCTATTGTAGCCAAAGAAACTCGGCCTAGAACAATGTTTGATAACGTCTAAGTGTTTGCTAAAGTCTATATTGATATCTATTTTCCTGTTTTCTAAATTATAGTAAATTAATATAAAGAATAGAACGTACATATGCCCGCGTCGCCCTCTCGTCAATAAACTCCCCAGCCCTCTGATGGGTGACTAAGAAGACGGTCACCATGTTGGGGTACTCACCCTTTTTTACCTGTTAAAATATATTATCTATTATTAGTATTAAGCATTCTATCCAAGTATATATAAAATGATGTTCGTCATAGGAAACGTGCCAGACGACAAAAATGTTGCATCATCGGAATGGAGCCACTACACCACTTACTGGCGCTCGATCGCGCCACCTTGGCCTTGTCAGACCACTCCTGGTACCTGGCCTCGCCGAATCTAGCCTTCATCGTAGTCTACTGCTCTGGTGTGATCCAACCATGGATCGGCTTTCCGGAGCGATCATGAGACTTCTGGTCGTGGATCGCATCACGGATGAGCTTGCATGCGACGGCAGAAAATTGGGCCTCGATCTTCGCCGCCCGGTGTGGTGGATAAAAATAGGTCCTCTACAAGAAGTAAAATAGAAAAGTTATATAATATACACAAATGATTATTAAAATTTAAAAATAAACAAAAATTTTATCTTGAAGTGGGCCAATCAAAAGGCCTTCCTATCTGCGGGAGCATCTGAGTAGTTAATCCAAGGCCCACCATAGTTCTGTCTCAGAAATAACCCCAGCTGTCTCTGTACTGCAGGAGGCCGATATCTGTACAATAATAAATTTCATGAATATATATGTACATATAATTATTTGATAAATATATATTAACTAATTAACTTACTTCGTAGGTCCGTCCGTCCAAATCTCCATACGCGTCTCGTCCGGGGGAGTGCATGAAGGGTCGCTCTCACCTCCTGCCTGGGCATGATCAGTCTGATCGTCGTCCTCTATATGCTCGGCGTCGGCTCTCCCCATGGAGCCATCGGCAGGAGGAATGCTGGATGCGGGAGGAATGCTGGACGCGGGATCAGGAATGTTGGACGACGAGGGAGGAGTCGCCAACCTGCTGGAACTGCCCTGTCCCGATAATGGACCGAAAACAGATTGGTACACTGGCGTACTCGAAGATGAGGATGAGGGTACGGAATCTACATCCCCAGCCCGAGGCAGACGGGACTGCCTAATATAATATCCTCTGCGTCGTTCTCCTCCTGGTCTAGTCATACCTGATAATAACATATGACAATAAAACAAATATACATATTTATATGATAGACATCACAGATTTTTAAAAAAATCTCATAGTCACAGATAAAAGTGTCACAGATTTATATGATAAAAGTGTCACTAAAGTGTCAAATATGATGATAAAACAAACGTACAGATTTAATCCTCTTCTGAAAATTTATCTAGTTCGTTCAGCTCATCTTCATCTTCTTCTTCTTCCTCCTCCTCTACATCTTCACTTTCATCTGCATCTTCCTCTTAAGATAATTCTACTTCTTCTACACAATTAGATGTGTAATGAGAAACTTCTATCGTGTCCACTTCTATAATATTTGTTACAATAGGTAGTTCATCCTCTTGATAAGCTATATCGTCAACCTCAAAGGTATTTCTAGCTTTGGTCTTGCATACTGCCCACCAGTCCGACCTTGTTGTTTTCCGTTTAGGATAACTTATGAAGTACACGAGCTGAGCCTGACTTGATAGGACAAATGGTTCATAGGCTTGATATCGATGCCGATAGTTTATATCCACCGGACCATGCTTGTCTACTTTCCAACCTTGACCTTCAATCGGATCGAACCAAACACACCTGAATAACACAATCTTAGCAGGCTCTATTCCATAACTATATGTCAGCTCCATAATCTCCCGTAGGACGCCATAGTAATCGTTGCCTGCATCAACATCTTTATAGTTCGAAGATCTGATACACAAACAGCTGTTTTTGGTGGAATCAATATCCATAAAGTTGTCTCTGATCGGGCAAGTTGTTAACTTGAACCTAAACCCATTAACACAGTAGCTTGGCCATATTTTTGCAGCATAAATTGGTCCCTTGGCTAGCATTCTAATAGACTCATTCTCAAGTCTTGCGTATGGACGATCGACCTAAATACCACGAAAAAATAAATTAAGCTCATTCTCAAGTGCATATACAGAAAGGTAATTACAGAGTTCTCAAGTCTTATATATGCACTTAACCATGATGGAAAATAACGCCTCATTTCTTGTTCTAGTTCTTCTTCTGTTATGTGTGGCCTATCTGACCTCACATCATCATTAAATATGCTGAAAACAATATCGTTCAATTAATGTTATAGTATAATAATCAACACTATTAAAATAATATAGATGTATTAATTACTTACCCCTCCAGCTTCTCTACTTCATCATCATCGCAGTTGAGTAATACATACACCTGAGCAGCCCTTAGCTCATCATCATTTAGATATCACTTCTTCATTTTACCCGATGGCTTTCCTGGGGCATTGAATACCTTTAATATTGTATCATTACATTCATGATCTCCGTCGTCATTTCCGGAAGCTCTCGTTCTATTAGTTGTAACATGAGGAATTAACCTCTCCATGAATACGTGACAATCGTGGCTCTTCATAACCGTCAATTTGTTTTCCTTCGGATCGACACATCTTCCCAGATTTGACACATATTTGTCTGGAAATTTTAGGCCTTGGATCCACCGACAAAGTCTCACTTTATCCTCCTTGTCCAGTGAGAAAATTGACTTCGACAGGAACTGTTTTCCATTCTCCTCTATCAAATACAACGTAGGGCGTTTACATATTTCTTCTAAGTCCAACCTGGCCTTGGGATTGTTTTTCATTTTTTCCTTTACGTCCACCACAGTATTAATTATATTATCAAACAAATTCTTCTCAATATGCATGACATCAAGATCATGTCTGATCAGATTGGTACTCCAATATGGCAGATCCCAGAATATGCTCCTCTTTGTCCAGTTATGATCTCTACCGAATCCATCGCACTTGTACCCAGTTATAGGATCTTCGATAGCACTTGGAAAATCTCTAACCTCCTTTCATATCGTGGCTCCATACCACCTTGGTGGTGGTCACCCTTCTCTACAACGCCGGCACGGAATGCATTATTGTTCCTTCTAAACGGATGATCTTTTGGCAGAAATTGCCGATGACAATCAAAGAAGCAAAGTTTTCCCCCGTGTTTCAAGCGGAAAGCCTTAGTACGGTCTATGCAATATGGACATGAGAGACGGCCATGAGTGCTCCATACAGATAACATTCCATAGGTCGGAAAGTCGTTGATGGTCCACATAAGGGTTGTCTTCATCTGAAAATTCTGCTTCCTGGAAACATCGTACGTGTTAGCGTCTACTTCCATAACTGATTCAACTCATCTATCAAAGGCTGTAAGTATACATCAATGTTCCTCTTGGGATTGTTTGGACCAGGAATTATAACGGTTAGAAACATGTACAGAGTCTTCATGCACATCCAAGGCGGTAGGTTATACGGAGTGACAGTCACAGGCCAGCACGAATACTGGAATCCTGAAAGACCAAAAGGAGTAAAACCATCAGAAGATAGTCCCAACCTGACATTACGCGGATCTGAAGCAAAATTAGGATACATTCGATCAAAGTGCTTCCACGCTTCTCCATCGGACGGGTGATCCAACGCTCCTTTAATCTGTTCTCGCATGTGCCAACTCATATTTTCGGCCGTCTCTTTCATCATAAATAATATTTGCAACCGCGACGTTAAAGGCTAGTAGTGCATTGAATCGGTCGGTCTTCTTGCACCGGTAGACCTTCATGTACTAGTTGTCTTATAGCGATCAGCACCACAAAATCTATGCACATCTGCGTCCTTATCGTCTTTGTAGTACAGCATGCACCCATTGCGACAAGAATCGATTTTCTCGTATCCCATCCAGAACTATCTCACCATCATCTTAGACCGATAGAAGTCTTTAGGTAACTTAGCACCCGTCGGCAAGATCTCTATAATCAACTCCAACACTCGGTTGTAGCATTCTTGCGACATGTTAAAATCTAACTTAATGCTCAACAGTCTTGTAACCACCTCCAACGGTGAATGATCCTGATACAATGGAGTCCTTGCATTCTCCAGCAACTCCATAAACTTTGAAGCATCGACATTCAGTGCCTCCTCAGCTACATTATAAACGAAACTAGGCCCCACAGCGTCGAAAACCATGTTCACGCACCCGTCGTTGTACGCATGCATATACGGCTCAACATAAGGCTCTGGCTCTGATGCTAAAGACACAAGTTCTCCGTGTAGGGTCCACTAATAGTATTTAGGCGTGAAACCCTTCGAGTACAAATGATATGTCACTTCCACTTCTGGATAATATTTCACGTTATGACATTTCACACACGGACACTTAATTTTGGTGCCGTCCATGTACTAAGGGAATGCCTTCACAAACTACAGGAACTGCTCTACTCCCGCTATGTACTCATCCCGTACACCACACATATCATCAGGACGACGATTGTAGATCCATGAACGATTCCGCAAGTAGTAATTCATATCAATTTGGAAATAATTTTGCAAAGATGGAAACACATGTTCAACACAGTAACTAGTCAAACTTGGTAAAGTTGAGTTGACTAAGTCAATATCTTGGCCTCCTTGGTCAAACTAGGCCAAAGTTAACTCTTGGTCAACTCTGGTCAACTCTAGTAGTCAAACTAGGTTAACTATGGTCAAACTAGTCAATGCCACCATTCTAGGCCCTAACTAGCCCATACTAGCTAGCACACACCATTCAAGGCTATACAAGCCTAACCTATAGTTCAAGTACCAATAATGACCAAAGTCAACTCAAGCTATCTCATACACACAAGTAATATCTATATAGATATATACATACAATATATACATACAATATATATATATATATATATATATATATATATATATATATATATATATATATATATAAAATATTTTTTTTCATATATATATATATATATATATATATATATATATATATATATATATTAAAATATATATATATATATATATATATATATATATATATATATATATATATATATGCATGCATATACTATATGCCAATAATACAAGACAAGGCAACTTTCACGCATTCATATATTTAGACACTCTAACATCGGCTATATTCCTATATCACATATAAGTTACATGATATAGTTATGTATATATGTATACAATACCATATATCAAACTTATATATAGAGAGAGAAGTAGAGAGTGGGTGGTGTGTGTACATGCACATATGAATGGGGGGTGAGTGTATTGACTGTTACATGTGACAGTCATATGTATGTGTATATGAGGGAGGCTAACATGCTTGTATTAGGCTACATGTGTGTGTGTACCTAGGCAAGAGTGAGTGAGTGAGTGAGTGAGTGAGTGAGTGAGTGAGTAAGTCATATGAACTATGGGTCAGTCCAATCTGGACAGTGAGAGGATTTACTGTGTTCAGTCAAATAGGAAAGGAAAGGAAAGGAAATCAGTTCATTTCACACAACATTACATGCTCCTATAACATATTTCAGACCCATTCACCTCAAACCCAAATCGAGAACCCAAACTCTAACCAAATCACCCCAAACTTGAAACTCAGTCAGCACACATATAGATACACTGCACTAGGGTTTTAAACATGTAAATTAAAGCATTAAACTAGGTTAAAATGGTTGACAAAACTGGGTTTTCAAAACTGGAAAATACAGTAAATTAACAAGGTATCAGTCA